>WIGO01000117.1:0-118613 GCA_014235945.1 Colletotrichum plurivorum
AAGAAAGACAGACATTGGGTTCTGCGTTGCAGTCGTAAGAAATAGGAACGTGAGTTCCCCACTAGTCGGTCCTCGACCCCACAAGTCGGTATCGGCGTTAGCCGATACTCCGATCAGGCGCAGCCTGTAACACCGGACACGGCCAAGATCCTCGAAGCTAGCGCACGTCGCCCAAGCGTCTAGGCCTTGCTTTTTTTCGCCTTCATCAGCGGACGCATGCTATGCTAAGCCTCAATCACGCTGGTGCCAATTCCGGGGCTATGTTTCCTCCTGCCCATGAGGTGCTTCTTACATGAAATGCCTCAAGCTCAGTTTTCTCCTTCCTCGAACCATTCAACACCGCATGAGACGCACGTCGAATTACCTCGAAGACGCTTTGATAACTGCTGAAATCGCTTGACCGTCGAGAAAACCTCAGTTCTGGTACTCGGGACCGCGAACCCAGACGATGCAGAATGAAACGCTACCATGCCCGCCAGAAGACCTCCCGCCATACTCGGACGAGAACAGAGCAGGCCTCCTCATTGGCCTAACGACGGGATTCTTGGTCTTCGCGCTCATCTTTGTGGTGTTGCGCGTGCATGTCCGGGCAGTCGTGTTGAAGAAATGGGGGGCCGATGACACCGTTTTAGTCATTTCATACGTTTGTCGTCTCCCCCCGGCCGCCTTCGGGCTCGCAACTAACTGGGGCTTCAGACATTGACAGTGGCGACCGGTGCAATCTTCTTAATTTGTAAGTAGCACTCTTCCGTCACTGCGCGAGCTGCCGGCTGATGAAGCATACCTGCAGGTACCAGGTACGGCCTCTCGTGGCATATATGGTCTGTGCCGGTCGAGGTTCAGCAGCTTGGTCGAAGGGTCAGTAACGGAACGAACAGCCATGGTGAGATCTGGCGCTGACGATACACGACAGTTGACGATTGCAGCAACGCTCGGCTACCACCTGACCTTTATCACAATCAAGATAGCATTCCTCCTCCAATATCGCCGCGTCTTCGCAGTCCCCAAGTTCCGGCTCTTTTGCGACATCATGTTGGCCTTCATATGCTGCTTCGGCACTGCCGTTGTGGTTTCATCGATCGTCATGGCCATCCCCACGTGGAATGGCGATACGTTTGCGATGGAAAGGTATAATCAGACGGCGTGGTGGACGGCGACCAGTGCGGTGCATCTCGTCACAGACATTGTCATCTTTCTGATGCCAATGCCCCTACTTGGCCGACTAAATGTCAACAAGATGCAAAAGTCGGCGCTGATGGTCACCTTTGGTATTGGCTTCCTGTGAGTAACCAGAGCGGCGCAGCCAAGGGTTCGCTGTGCTAATTGACCTGCCAGCACAACCGCTATCTCCGTGGTTAGAATGACAACACTTTCGAAGGTGTTTACGCGGGATGTGACTTGGGACGTTATCCCCGCGCTGATCTGGTCTGAAGTCGAGCTCTGCTGCGCTGTAGTCTGCGCCTGCATTCCGACCCTTCGCCCGCTGCTGAGAGTCATTCGCAAGGGCTCTGGTAAGCAGAGTCAGTGGGAGCAGCACACATCATCAGAAGGCGAAGGCTCGTATCCGTCGCGACGGCCGTTAAAAGCAGGGCCGGTTTCGAGCCAACAGAGCATCACTTTGGCGACTCCGAACTCGGGAGTGTTCGAAGTGGAGCCTAAGATGGATGCCGGGTTCGCAGTGTTCGATCCGGAGCCCGGTTTGGAGCCCGGGTTGGAACCCAGGTTGGAGCCGGAGTCGGAGTCGGAGCCAACAATGGGGTGCACGGAGGCAGGGCTGCTGGTGCGAACAGAACTAAGTCCGATATTGACGTCAGGAGGGTCGGATGACGGATCTGACGAGTTTGGGCCGGCGGACGAAGAAGTTGCGACGCCGCTGAGTCCTCCGCCGAAGAGCTACTCAAGTCCCACGAAGATGGTTTTCTCTTCGTTGCCAGGGACACCTGAGGAGCCGAGATGAGGGCGCCATGGTGAAGTATCGTATTCTGGTGTGATTTTGAGCGCGGCGTTATTAGGGGCTCTGGAACAAGCAGCCAAGCGGATCCAACAGATCTTTTCGACCAAACAGGCAGAAAATTAGTGATAATAACCATTAAACACTAAGCAGCATAAGGCATTCCGTGATTGCCATGAAGGTAGGTACCATGCAATTGTTGATGGTATGTACCTATGGTGGTACCTCGGCATGCAAGCATCTGCTTGAAGAACACGAGGCAGGAGCGACTGCCGAGTCAAGAACCAGTGGCCACGGCGTGCTTGCATTTTCGGGGTCTTTTGGCCGCTAGTACAAGTGGGGACCACTTCACGTGTGCGCTAAGCTTCTACAGGCAGGCGGTAGACCCTTGACTCGGCAAAATGGGAAGGATGGCCGCCCGCCGCACGTCCCCCGCTCTCGCCGCCTCCGAGAGGACACCGAATACCTTCCGTCTTATGCCTCGCCCCGGCCGCCACTTTGTTATCTCGACAACCTCTTCTCCCTCCGCATTGTGCGATATCCGCAGTAATTTCTTTGCCGTAATCTCCTCAGCTGCACAATGATCCATTCCTGCGACGACCAGGTCGTCACCGAAGCATCCGGCACGAACGGCTACCCCGCGAAACCCCACCTTTCCGAGTCGCCTCCCCGCTCATTCCACGATGTCTGCGTCGAGCTGCGCGAAAAGGTCGACGCGTTCCTCGCCGAGGAGCCCAAGTCCGAACTTCTGCGTAACATGCAAGAGCAGCTGCGCGTGTCTATGGGAGTTGTAGATGAGGCTCTGGAGCGGTACAGGTGTGTCTGCTGTGTGTCTGTATCTGCCTCGGCACAGGCGGGTTGCTGACGCGCCGACCGGCAACAGTCTAGAACAGATTTCGATTTCCTACAATGGAGGCAAAGACTGTAAGTTGCTTCCTTTCGCCTTGTCGTCGGTTTTCGCAGCATCTGGCCTTCTGAGGATAGCGAGGTGGCTCGTGGACGTCTCCTTGTCTCCTGGAACTCTTTTGCCGAACCCTTGCTTACATCCCCGCGCCCGCCTTAGGTCTCGTACTCCTAATCATGCTCTTGGCATGCCTCGCCCGCCGATTCCCTTCCTCTTCCAAAGCGACCACCATCACGAACGGTACGAACGGCACGAACGGCTCCGCCGACAACGCATCCTTTCCCGACGAGTTCCAGGCCGTCTACATCGTATCAAAGCACCCCTTCGCCAAGGTCGACGATTTCGTCGCGACATCAAGTACAACATATCACCTCAACGTCATGCGCTACGCCATGTCTATGAAGCAGGGTCTGGAGGCATACCTGGCGGATCGCCCGAGCATGAAGGCCATATTTGTAGGGACGAGGAGGACAGACCCGCACGGAGAGAAGCTGACATACTTCGACCCGACGGACGCGGGTTGGCCTGCATTCATGAGGGTGCACCCCGTAATTGACTGGCACTATGGTATGTCCTCCCCCTATGAGAGAGCTTCGACCCTCTCATCCTCGCTACCACGTCCAAAACAATTGGTCCCTATATGACTGAGGCTAACTCTTGGGGTTTTACAGCCGAAATTTGGGCTGTGAGTGCCACTTCAACGCCGATATGACCTTCAAGCAGAGGACCGAAGATGGCAGGGGCACACGCTAACTCTTCGGGCAGTTTATCCGACATCTGGAAATCCCGTATTGTCCACTTTACGACCAAGTAAGCTCAAACCGCATCGAAGATGGCTGGCTCGTAGACTGACCCTGTGCAGGGTTATACAAGTTTAGGAGGAACCCAAGATACCCACCCAAACCCTCAGCTGAAAAAGGCAGCCGAAAACGGCGCAGGCTTTAGACCCGCCTACGAGTTGACGGAAGACGACGAAGAGAGATTGGGTCGCGACAGGTAATGAAGAACACAGCGACATAGTTTTTAGTGAGTTGGATATTGAGAGCATCTCTTTGACACTTAACCAAGCGGCACTTCCTATAGACATGAAGCATAGACTTATGGCGTTATTGATCATCCCTTTCCTCTCTGCCCTTTGAAGCAGGACGTGGCCACGCTCCGCAGCAATCCCCAATGTCTAACAACCGAGTTTGCCGACCAACTTCCACTGCATCCCACAACCGAGCCGCTGCCGCCAATGGCTGCAGACGGGAACTGGGCACCTGATTCGCCAGGTACAGGTAGCAGCACTTGGAGATCAAACTTTGGTCAGTTCACAGGGCCTGCAATCCAGTTCCAAGTTCGCTCTATTATCCAGCCATATATGACTCCTCTATGCAGCTCCGCGGACCACCCGCCCTGCCTCATGAACCAAGAAAGTTTCAGACATTATTTCATGTCGGTCATCTACGCATCACTCACTTCTCCTTCTCGACGCTCTTGTTCTCACCGGAGCTGATACTCTGGAAATCCTCATCATGGGTCATGAAGGCCTCGTCGTTGAGATGCTTGTGTCTGAACCAGAAGATGACGGTCTGGACGACGAGAGCGATTCCCGGAGCGGCCCAAGCCCATATCAGGTGCGGGTCGGCAATCGCCGGCAGGAGGATCTGGCCCAGGGCGGAGCTTAGAGCCGTCATGAAGAGGAAGATCGCAACGACGGTCGACTTCATGTTCTTGGGAGCGCGAGCATAGGCGAGCTCGTAGGAGGTGGCGTTGACAAAGACCTCGGACATGGCGCCGAGGGTGACGTTGGGGATCTGCCACCAAATTGACAGGGGAGAGACGTCGTCACAGGTGCTGGCGTTGTAGCCGCTGCGGAGGCACGTTAGCATGATTGCGGTCGGGTTTGCACTTGGGGAGATCCGTTGCTTACCAGGGGCTGGTCTCGTACACACGCCACTGGACGAGGGCACCGAAGAGGGCGGATATGGCGGCGAGGATGAAGCCGATGGTCATGCGGCTGATGCATCCGCACTTGACACCTCTGCGCTTCAGGAAGGGATACACGATCTGGGCCATGAAGGGGGAGAACGTGACGATGACCAAGGGGTTGAACTTGCCGAGCAGGTCATTAGGCGCACCATTCGAAGTCATGGCTGCGCCCTGATTGCTCTGCACACTGCCGACGCCGCCGTCGTTGAGGTACCAGATGGGGATGTACAGGAAGAGCTGGACGGCCTCCCAGGTGCGCCGGGCGTCGTCGACGTTCTTCTCCGAGTAGCTGGGTTGGACGCCGCGCTCGGCGAGGATGGTGCTGGGCTTGACGTTGTGCCACAGGTTCAGGGAGAAGACGTTGCCCTTGCTGGCCTTGACCGCGGCGATGGTGATCTTGACGAAGTTGCTCAGGTCAGTCCCCTCTGCCGGGTATGTCACTGTGCGCTTGTACGTCGCGGCTAGCACCACGGGCAGGAGGAAGTAGACGATGCCGGGGACGAGGAACGCGAGCCAGAAGCTGTGGTACTTCTCGATGTAGACGACGGCGATGGCGAAGAAGGCGCCGACGTTGATGAAGGAGTAGAAGATCAACATGATGTGGTTGACGGTGGTCTCGGGGTCGACAAGGACCTTCTCTCCGGACTTGAGCACCTTGGTGTACTCGCGCTGGTGCTTGTACTGGTCGACAATCAGCGGGACGACGTTGGGCTTGAATATTCCAGCTCCGAGGGCTTTGGTTTCCGTTAGCATTTCCTCTCTCAGGCGCGGGTGCCGAAATGTCCAATGCTCTCAGTGAGTCATCGAACAATTCCTCTGTGCTTCATCGTCTTACCTAGGAGAAAGTAGCTGACGAGGAACGGCGCGACTCCCTTGCCGGCCTGCAGAAGAGCCGGCGCAGCGCCGCCGACCATGATAACGTGAGAGACGCCGCCGATCAAAACACCCCACACGATGGCCGGGTACCGACCAATTTTGACGTCGGCGATCCAGGCGCCGAAAATGGGGATACAGAACGCCAGGAACGTGAACAGGAGACCGAGGGCCGAGGCGGTCCGCAGGCCGAGGCCCAGCGCGCCGGCGTGGGAGTTGGGCTTGTTGGGGTTGATGGCTCCCGTGCCGGGGCCACCCTCGGGCAGAGGAAATTGGAGGTAGTTGTTGAAGACGGCCTTGACGCCGTAGTAGGACGCTCGCTCGGCCGTCTCGACCAAGCAGAGGGCCCACGATGTAACGGGGATCGAATCGTGGACCTTGCGGAGCGTCGAGCGCTCCTCTTCGGTCGGCGGCGGGTATTCTGCGTTGTCGACGGGCGCAGGCTCGCTCGAGTTTGTCAGAGACTCCACGTCGGCCGTTGCTTGAGTCTTTGCAGGGCTGGCTCCATGGTTGGAGGTAGGCTCGATGACCTGTTGGACGTTAAGTCCAACGATGTTCTCGGCTGTCCACAGATATCTGCGTCAGTACACCGTCTATGTCGACTTTTGTCTTGAGCCGGCATCGACTTACACATTGTTTCGACCGACTACGTCTCTTCGAACCTCTGGTTTGGCTGTGAGAGCTTTGACAAAGGGCAAAAGAGGAGGAGCTGGAGTCGAGGTGTACACGCTCCTCTGCCCTATATACAGAATGACTGGACGCAGCCTAGGAGGGCTGCGACGGGCATAACATTTTCTCCAGTCACTCAATATCAAGGTTCCGTGCATTTCGAGACGAACGCCGCCAGGGCCTGGATGCGGGAGAGGGCGGGAATCCCTGCCAAGGCGGGACCCAAGGCGGGTCCAAGACTGATCGCGAGCTCAGGAAAGCTTGTTGCGCCATTGTCATTGAACGCCTCACCACCGCCCCTGATTCTGACCGCCAACCGAAAGACGGGGAGCTGCTGTGGGTGAGAACTCTATCTTCATCCGTTATCAAGGTTTTCCCGTGGCATGCCAGACGGATTGCGCGATGCGCGCGGATGGGAACGCAGCCAGATAGCAGAACTTTGAAAAAACTGACGCAACTCCTCGTAGACTGCAGAATTCCATGGCTGAACGGTACGATATTTTCTCTTGATGAGCAATCCGACGGGGTGCCCTGTGAAGTTTATTTCCTACCGTTCTGCCGAACCGCCAAGAGGCAGCATTCGGGTAAGCCGTTGGACGAGCTGAAAATTGTGCCATGACGAGACTGTCCCTTGTAGATTTCGCCATAGTCTAGTCCACAATATTCCCGGTGTTGGTTAGATCTTAGCTAATAGCAGCCGAGGTATTTCGAGAAGGGCGATCGCCAACACTTCCCAAATTGTTGGACGACTCCGAGGAACCTCCCGCTCACCGTCCGGTTTCCAAGGTCTGCTGCTTGAGTCAAGAGTGTTGCACCGGAATGTGGCTGGCAGATCCGCGTGGTGTTGTCGATAACGGCGCATATTTCCCGGGTTCCTTCCAATGACATAGCACCAAGGGCAGATATACCTTGGAATCGCATCCTACGAGACGCCCGGCTGTGGTGTGTCGTCTTCAGCAAACATGGCGACATGCGTCGTCAACTGCACCTCTGGTGCGCCCTTCCTTTGCTCAATTTGCTCAAAATCTTGAACGGTCCTCTCCTGGTCATCTTGAATCGGAATCCTTTGATTGGGTTTCCGCGGGAAGAGGGAGACATTGGCAACTTCTGGGCAGAAACTCTGCTGGCTGATGCAAGTATGGCTCGTTTGCACGTTGCCAAGGTGGCACAGCAAGTCGTGCTCTGATCATTGGTACTTTTGTAACCACATCCTTCCAGACGTCTAAGAGCATCTGCGGACACCGGAGTCTCTTCTACCGAGGGTTAGGACAAGATCCACGGGGCTTAAATCTTACAATGAAGAATTTCCACATCTCTTAACATAATCTTACAACGGGCGTTCTCGTCTCGTATTTCCCATGGGCAATGCCGTTAGGGCTTTCGTCTCGCGGTTTATCGGCTGCTTCTTTGATATCCGAATCACCGGTGCAGCCGAGCCCGAAAGACCGATGGCCATTTCCTGCTGAAAAAATCCGCGGTTAGCCTGTCCAGTCCAGAGTGTAGGACAGTACCCCGGGCTTGATAATGCTAATGTGACTTCAGGACTGACATGTATCTCTCGTCCGATGCATCTGAGCTGGAACGGCATCATACGGATCGTTTTATCATCACGACCAGTCTTTTGACTTGGAAACGTGAAGTCTGAATGCCAAGCCGCGGTCCTGGCGATCATGACGACTAGTATGCCAAGCATCACCAAGCCGGCTTGGCTGCATGGGATGCGGAAATGAGAGAAGTTTAGTCCAACCCCTGCCCAGGGTAAGCAATATCGCACTGGCCTTCAAGGCTTCCCAATATCATTTTCCTCCTATCTCTTGCTTTGCAAAGGCAATTGATACTGAGTAGTTATTCTTTTAGGCTTCGGAAAGCGTTCACTCGACGGTCCACAGCCCTGCATGATTGACAGAATCCAGGAAGGTTCACCTGGTATTCCTGAGATTTTTTAAGCTAAGCTTGTGGAGTTGCGCTTTGAACTGGGTACTCACTACTAGTATCTTTTGGTTCTAAATACATTTGATGCGATCATTTCATCGTGAAGCAAAGAAGCTGTGGTTTCGTTACTTGATCACTTCAGAGCCCGTGAAACACGTGCTGCGGAGTGTTCGCAGCTAGCAGACCAGCCACAGTGGTTTCCCCGCACGTCAAGCTCAGTCATTCCCGACATCGAGTACCGAGCTCCCTCCCAACTTCACCTCCTCACAACACATCAATTCGCAGTACCAAACAATGCAGAGAGCAGATATTTCAGCCGCTCTGGACCTCTCTCAATGGCCTACGGCTGAAAGGTTCGTTTCGAGATGCGACGATTTCCTCAATGAGGTCCAAGACTTGTGAGTGCCTAAGCCGGGATCAGACACAACCTCACAAAGACTGGCTTCAAAACAGCGAGCTTACCCAATCGAAGAACGCCCGGGAAGGACCTCGAGGCCAAGCTCAACAGGGAATATGGCCCCGGAAACGAGTATTATGAAGACTTCTGCTCTTACATCAAGCAGGGCTTGAGCGAGGGTTGGGTTGCTCAGACCCAGATCGATGGGCAGAAGTATCGTCGAGGAAAGATCGCTCTTCCTTCAGAGGCCACCAGATACTTCAGCATCACAACTGTGTACATGGAAAGCGAGGAAGAGTATCGAGGACAGTATCATGCGCACCCATATGGCGAGATCAACTGTGTCATTCAGCTTGACAGCCGCGCCGAGTTAAAGGGCATGCAGGGCTGGCAAGGGGCTGGTTGGACATCCCCAGGTCCCGGGACGCATCACTATCCTGAGGCGCGTAAAGGGGCTCTGGTTGCTCTCTTCTTTTTACCTGCAGGGCGCATCTCATATAGCGCTACACCAGGGGCGCCACAGCCTGTATCTATCTGACTGCGTTGTATGAGTAACCATCATTTCTGGCTATCAAGAGACTACCGCACTAAACTCGTCCAAAACTTTCGTGACACAGAACAGGCTCAGTTGTGGCGGTTATCATGTTAATTATCTTATAATGCTGAGGAAACTATATCTCCACTTCATCGTTACTCAATGACCGTCTCTTCGACTTTGAATGACCGTCCGCGGTGGTTCCCATGTGCTGGTCGATCCTCCTCGGGAACGATATTCCGTATCAGCCGACCAGTCTGTTTTGGAAGGCCGTTGTTTTGGGGGCTCGACAATCGACGGAAGTGCCGTTTCCTCTGTAGGTGACGTTGATGCCTGGCGGTTGACTCGTAATGGACTTTCGTCATCGAAACGCCGAAAGGTAATCAAAGCCAACGTCCTATTCGCCATAAGACGACTTTGCGTGCCCAAAAGTCGCCATATTGGCAGATGTGAGAGGTATCTGGAGAAGAAAGCCTTCAGGCATGGTAACGAAGCGCAGATGAGCCCCGACCACGATTCAATCAAGCTATTTCAATGTCAGTTGAGGAGCTATTGGTGCCTTTCTGCTGAGAGGTTTCCTACCACCACATGACGCTGGTGCCCCATCCGTACGTCACATCGGGGTCTGAGTCTATTCTGACGGTTGCGACGAGACGAATGATACTAACAGCAACGACGCTAAGAGAAAAGTCAGAGAGCAGGCCCGAAAACCAGCTTTGCGCATCAGAGGCAACCGGAACTCACAAGCCGCCACCCATCAACACGAGAGCAATACCAATCTTGCGGTGAAAGGGAACTTTCATCGGTCGTAGTATCCAAAAGGGCAGGAGCAGGATTATAACGTCCGTCAAGACGTTCAGAGCGCCGCAGGCAATGTAGATCCTGATCATCGTGCCGCAGACGTCCGGCAAATCGTTGGTGCAGTTGAGGGCAAGAGTTGCGGCGGTGTTGACGATGCTATAGCTGACGACGACGAAGATTACGATGTATGTGAAGACTCGAAACGACGTCTCGACCAGAAATCGGAGGTAGAATGCAAGGACTGACGACTTGATGAATAGTGTTGTAATGTTGTAAAGCGGAACGCCAGCCCACTTGCCCGACTATTATGTGTTAGCATCGCGAAGACCTTGGTACGTCCAGAACGCTTCCAAGATTGCTTACAGCCAGTAAAAGCGTGATGCCGTCTGGG
Organism: Colletotrichum plurivorum; assembly: GCA_014235945.1. Classification (NCBI taxonomy): domain Eukaryota; kingdom Fungi; phylum Ascomycota; class Sordariomycetes; order Glomerellales; family Glomerellaceae; genus Colletotrichum; species Colletotrichum plurivorum. The sequence continues at coordinate 10,428 of WIGO01000117.1, forward strand.
GTCATGGTGGTGATGTGATCTCCGGCACCAAGTCTAGCCTCTTCAAGAGCTGTCAGAAATCGCGAGGTTCAAGTGAACGAGGCTTTACGTACGTATGCAGACGCATATTGATTGCAGTAGTGCGAATACCTAATACCGACCCCCGTCAGCCGCCAAGTAAACGTTTGGGGAGGGGGGCCTCACTGCCGCTATGAGGGTCAAAGCTACCGAATGTCAACCGCCGTCAAAGAGCAAAACATCACGACTTCTCTCCTTACTATCGTCATTGTGCCATCTTCTCAAAAGAACCTTGCTCGTGTACAGTCGCAAACCAACTATGGGCAAGGCAAATATGGGAAATGCAATGGATGTGTAGAAAATCTCCGTGCTTTGGCCTCCAGTGTGAGAGAACAGGCCGACTGGTTGCGGGATTGGAGGTGCGCCCCCTTGGTCGCCCATGCTAGAGACCGTGGTTGAGAGACAGTTGTCGCAAACCCTATCGTGATGGCTGAAAAGCTGGACGGGAGACGGATCGGCCCTGAGCGCAGCGCATGTCGCACTCATCGTCCCGAGCAGACGGTAACGGGCGTGAGCCCTGCGAGTTATACGGTCAAGAGGGTTTCAATTTTGGGCTCCGGCAGGCAGAGCGAGGACAAGGAAAGTCGACTTTATCTCGTAGGTGGCGGCGCCAGAGTTGACACCGGTCACATGAATGGCGATCGAGGCCATTCTGGGGGAGGACATTCCGGTCTCACCCTCATCTCTAGCTCGGCGCCCAGCGTTCCTTGGGCCCTCAATCCGTCGCGATCATTGATGTTGCAGCCTGGGCAACCGAGCCCATGGGCCCGGGCTCCACGCTAGGGAGGCTGAAGAAGGGACGCCCACGCACTAATATCGCGGAACCAGCCGTCTTGGTTACGCTTGGGAGCGGCGAAGTGAGTTTCGCCTGTTCGCCGCGGCTGCAACTAGCATCGGATGGGGTAAAAGCATTGCTCCCCCCTTGGACCGTGCCAAGAGAGATCACCCGCATTAGCCCAAATGTAGCTTAAGCTCGACCCTGGCCAGACTATTCGTTCCTGTTATGGTTAGCAACTTGCCATAGACAGGAGCCAGTCTCTCATGATAGACTTGGAATCTGGCCGCTTTTATTCCCTCTCGATATCCTCGACATATCAGGAGTATGTAAATATATATATACATATCTCATATCATTTCATTTCGTGGTTGGCACCGGCAGCAATGATTATGTCTCAAATCGTTACACACATATGTGGTGTTCTGTAGCTGTGTGGGCTTTCCCAACTGCCCTTTTTGAGATGTGCTTTATAGAGAACACAGAAATCTCCACCAGACGCGTCGTTCTAACAGTAGCTTCTACGCGAGCTAAGAATTGAGTTTACAACTTACAGACGTATTCGTATCGCCCTGTGTGTCTTAGCCGCGTCGCAACTCACTAAGAAACACACACAAAGTTGGAGATTTTAGTATCGCTTATCATAGGGAAGCAATGAATTCAAAGAAATGGAACAGTCATTTGTCGCATGGATTATGGATGGCAAAACACCAAGTATTGATATTTAGAACATCAAGTTTAAGACCCGGTGTGGCATCCTCAACCAGGAGCAGGACGAACAACCGCTTTGCGGGCAACCATCCAATCCAGAAACCCCTCATTCTCTACCAAGACATAAGTAGGTTCATTCGTCTTCAGAGTTCCTTCGCCATACAATGACATCACACTTGGTCCCAAGGAATTCCTGAGCCTCGTAGTCACAACAGGACCCATTCGCAGCAATCCACAATCCATCCGGTACCATCGGCAACGCCGCGAAGGTCCAGTAATTTCTCGCGTAAAAAGCCAAGCAACTGCGCGTTTTACTGCAATCGTGTGCCGTCGCCCGACAGTAAAGTGCTGTGCCTTGAAGAGCATTCACGTGCAGGGTCCCTCTCTTTAGAACCAACAGATTCTGCGGACCTTGCTTCCCATTCGGGGTTGCCTCTTGCAGGTGACTCTAGGCAGGTGACCTCAAGCGGATCAAAACTGACTAGGATCATGCGTGTTCTATCGGCCTGCTTGTTCGAGTTAACGTGACATTGTCATCTTCAAGCTACATAAATCAATGAGTTACCGGGAAGACCTTTACGTTCCGCAACATTACCAGATCTTGATATCCCACCGACTATATTACTCTCTCGTTCGTCCCATCGATTGTCTTCCAAACCGAACAAATTCGCATTTCTCTCGCACCTGCGCATAAATCCGACCCAGATCATCATGTCTCCCAGAGCCAACAGCGACAAGGCCCTGGTCGCCGACGATACTGCAAGCCAGTCCCAAGCCTCCTCGACCCCAAAGAAATCTCTGTACCGCAAGTTCCAAGACTCAAAGAGGGGCGAGATCTCGGACGTCGACGTACTCAAGTACACGGGCATGAGCAAGATCACCCTGTCCGAGTGGGCGATCGGCCGTCCTGGCGTGGGAGGGAACAGGGCAGCCGGGAGCATCGTCGCCGGCAACACGTCGGGTCTCGGCGGCGTCATGACCGGATCTGGCTACGGCGGCTGGGGGCCAGACTCCAACGGCCCCTTGAAGTTCCCGCCCACGGCCCAGGTCGAGACCCCGAAGTCCAGCGGCGGCAACTGAGACTATCTGGAGAAGCTGAACGTACAAAGCCTCGATGGTGGAGGGAGTGGGGAACTTTTTGGAGATGTTAGAGCCCTGTCTACGCCTACACGGAATTGAATTGGCTCACGGCGCACCCTCGCAGCACTGAGACATGCTTTCGCCAAATTAGTCCTGTCGCGGCTGTGTCTCTGAGGTGGAGTTTGGAGTTGCATGGGAACAACAGACAGTTTAATGCATCAATGACTTTCCACATGAACCCTCTGCGTCCATCTATGTACATGTATGCCACACTGAAGGCAAATGTGAAGCCTCCTAGTATTGCATGAACTCAACTAGGACTCATTTCACGTTAATTCCCGCCACGGCTAAATAGCTTGATCCCCATAACGTTTTCACAGCCTCAACTTTGCTCCTAGGCCTGGGCTGCCGACACTCACCGATACACGGTCCAAATTCATGACTCTGGCGTAGACTGCACTCCGATCACCTTGCCGTTGAGAAGTTGCACGGAGACCAACAACATAAGCGCCTTCTTGCTGGTAAGTAAATGACGCGCTCACCTCGACGGTCTCACGTGGCACTACCAGCGAACCGGGGACGAAGCATCCCTGGCCGAAGAAGTCCCATTCCACAAACACGACCTTGCCTGCACCTGGAGAAGCCGAGACGGTGGCCCTGAAGGTGACACTCTGTCCAGCATGTGCCTCGAAGCTCCGGTCGCCCTCTACGGTCAACCAAACCGTCGGTTGGATGCCTCCTCTCTCGGCCGCTGAAGCAGGCATACGGATCGAGCTGTCTTCCGCAACGCGGTAGGAAGTCGAATTCGGCGGGCTGATTCCTTCTTCTACCCACGCGCTGAGATCGCGGAGCGCCTGTTGGCAGATACCACGATACTGCACGATGAAGGCGCCGCGGGTCGATGGTTCCTTGGAACCTTCGTAGCTGTGGTCGGTGTTTTCGTTGTACCACAGGCGGTAGTTGTCGTCGAACCGTTCTCCGAGAGCACGCTTGACCTGGCTGCGGTACCAATCGGCATGCCAGGGGAAAGCATCACTGTCCATGAGGTTCTGGATGACAATGACCTTCCCGTTGATCCGCCCGGTATGTGTGGCTCCCCCAGTGGTATCTTTTGCGATCTTCCTTGAGGCGTCGGTCTGGCGCTGTGGAAACTTAGGTGATCCGTCTGCTTGCCGTAGCTGATCAAACCCGTAGTATCCAGGGCCATCTGGAACTTGATATCGGTAGTAGGCGCGCATTGCCAATGACCACTTATTGCCAATACGGATCCTGGCCCCTTTTTTCAGGCTCCTTGCTAGACTGCACATGTCGTGGATGTTGCTTGAGTTGTCGATTGTTGCGATCTTGGTGATGGGATCGAACTTTCCAACCAAAACACCGACGATGGATCTATCCGGAGCCAAGATTGCAAAGTCGTAGAATTCCTTCCCACATACAGTCGATGGCAGTGGGTCTTGTTTAGTCTCCAAAATCATTGAGACCGGTATTCCAACGCCATCCAGCACAACCTCTTTCAACGTTGCCTCGAAGTTTACCATGGCGTCTCTGAATATGTCTCCAAGGCAGCTTTGTTCGGTCCTAAGATATCCTGGCTTGGTCCAGAAGTCGTCCGCGTAAGTGGGGTCAATGACTCTGATGATTTCGTTTGTCAAGACCGCAAGCGTCTCTGTGTCTGATGCCTTCGAGAAATCCTCCCAGGTTTGGATCGGAACACCGAGTTTGGTGACTTCTCGAAGCACATCCCGCTCGACGGCGTTCAGGAGGGCAAACGGATCGCCGCTGCCTCCAGGCACGAGCGCGTCTTGGATGCCCGCAGCTTTCCCAAGCAGCACCTGACTCGCCATGGCGCGGATGGCGAGGTTGTTGGGTGCGGATATCGGTATGGCTTGCACAAAAGGTACGGCACCGTCCCAGATCCCCGTGCTGCCCTCCATTGCCCCAATGACCTGGAGCGAGCCGCCGCTCCCACCGTAGAGATATCCGTATATCCGACGGGATCCGGCGCCGTAGTATCGCGCTGCGACTCTCCTGGAGAATCTGGCCGTTGCGGCTTCGGCATGGAAGCCGCGCACGCCGGTGACCTGGACCGCATATGCCTGGCTGTCGAGGGCAAACCCAACGGTCTCGTCTGTGGCATTCTCCGACTGGACCGGAAATGCAAACTGGAAGAAGCGGCCTCCCCAAGCTTGTTTCGGAGGGAGGTAGAAGTTGAATCGAATCATGGTGGCCACGAAGTGCCCCGAGACACGATAATGCCGCGCGGGCGTGTTTTGGTACGATTCGTTGTCGATGACGGCGTGGTCGTAGAGGCGATCAATTGTGCCCGAGGTGACCAGGGTATTATTCATGTTCAAAAGGCAAATTGTAGCTGAAGTGTGACGTAGAACGGATTGTTGAAGAACGAAGTGAGGCAGGGCCAAATGCTGTTTTCGGCGTACGGAAAGCTGGAGGCGAAATTTTGATCTCTGCTCCGATTAGGATGCGGTTTTTTGGGCTTTCTCGAGGCGATTGCATTGAACATTCTGGCGAAATAAACGAAATATTCTGCTCTAAGTTTATAGAGCCAGATATCAGTCCATTGAAACGTCTCGTATTCAGTACGAAAAGAGTATTTTCGGGTGGGCTTTACGACAGAGACCTAGACCTCACTTAAGAATGCAAAATGGGCAGCTGGATGGAGCCATCGCTGCTAAAAGTCCAAGCGAATTCTACTCATGTTCAAGATTCAATTCTAAAGCTCCAGGTCTCCCTATAGTGTAATGTGATAGTACCTGGTAGCCGCGTCGTATTCTAACAGCACCTCAGCTTCCATCTGCCCAACGTCCACCACCACTTGGCGCCACATACTTAGCTCGTATGAATCCGTCATAAAGCCTGGAACAACCATTGCACAAAGATATTTGACACCCTCGGGATCTTTCATATCTTCTCCCTCGCCGAGAACCAGGTTGCCGTTGAGATCCCGTGCGCTGGGGCCTGCGGCGGCTAGTGGACACATGATGATGACCATGTTCAAGCCTGACAACTTCATAGAGAAGTCATCTGGGGGATTCCATCGCACCACCATCCCAGGACGGATACGATCCTTGAATGGAGTCTGACTGGCTTTTGGGTTGGGATCCATGCTGTCGGACAAGAGCTCCTGTTTCGACCTCATCGGCCGGCGGTTGGTTTCGGTCTCTTCGCTCTTCGGGGCCGTCTGGTTCGCAACAACAGACTTCTGCGAGTCAATATGCATGCGCCAAAACTTGGCTTGGAAGGCGCGGGCTTGATCCGGGGTCACGTCTGGTGTCTTCAGGCAGCGCGAGAGGAATTCGGGGATTGGAAGGCGAAGCAGTTGAGCGCCTGTTTCTGACGGGGCCAGGAGGGTGCTCGAAACTGGGGGAGTACCAGACTATCAAAAGTTAGTCGTCATGCCGCACCACGTATCTGGGACTCTCACGTTTGCTTCGACCCAGCTCTTCAACTGCTGGTTGGACCACGTCGCAGGCACGTTAGGCTCGAATTCCTGAGCTCTGGCTTTTGGCAGCAGAACTCGCAGCATCTCGGCGTACTTGAGAGTGTTCTTGCCCGCGAAAGCATCTGGAAGACTCGGGTTGACGCAAGCCACAACGACAGTCTTGCATCTGCGACGACCTGCGGGGTCAAAGACGTGCTTTAGTATCTTAGTAAGAGAGCTCTGTCGAAATGGGATATGCACAGGCTTTCTTGGCTTCCCTGTCACTGATGCGGCATCGACAGTCGCCCGGCCGCGGATGCAGTCCTTGAGTACCGACAAGCTGGTGTTGATCTCGCGTGCTTCTTTCATGCGATCTGCCGTGTGGTTGGCCCGGTCTCGAGCGGCTTCCGAGCCAGCTAGGTCGATCATGTAGAGAATCCCATCCTCAGCTGAGGGTATAGCGTGGTTCTCGATTCTGATTCGGCAGATGGCGTGAGAGCGAGAAGAAGCATCGTTCTTCTCGGTCGACGCAGTGCGGCGATAAGAGGCTGCTTTTTCAATGAGATCGAGCAAGGTGGAAGCGTCCGTCACCTCAAACTCCAATGCTCCAGCCAGCTGTATGACGCCAAACGAGTCTTCGAGAACGGAAATCTGTTTGCGAGAATTAAGAAGATCTGTGTAAAGCTTTAGACTTTAAACTCGGCCACAAACGGTCCAGAATTCTTACCAAAGGCAGCTTGGCCTGCTAGTTCGATAATGCATGCGTACACCTTGCGCTCACCGTCTAAATCTCCACGCATCAGAGACTCGGCAACCAACTTCTCGATGGCGCTGACGGTAAAGGTCTTCCCCGAGCCGGTCTGGCCATAAGCAAACATGGTGCTGATACCACCTGCCCAGGCCCAAGGAACGAGAGGTTGCACGAGGTCGCGGTAGATTTCTTCGGAGGTAGACTTGGGGCCATAGGCTCGGTCTAGCTGAACAGACGTTGACTGGTGTTGTAAGTGTCATTCAAGGTGCATAACACGGACGGAGAGGTCTTCCATACCATGAGGGTGGGCGGTCCAAGAGGCTTGACATGCTTGCGAATCTGATGCACGTCGACGGCACCGTTGCTGCTCGTACGGGTGAAGACACCGCGGATTAGACCGGCGGCGACCTCGTCCTCTAGGATGGGACGAAGGCGAGCTGCAACTATCATGTCCGGGTTCGCGGTGGTGTTCGGATCCTCGGCGCGGGCTAGATCCTCCCTGGCAGCTTTGGAGGCAAAGGCGCCGACAGCGGCCTGATACCAGGGTGTGTGCTTAATGTGGTACTCGTCCATTGCGGGTGGGTGGTCAGAGATGATGTGTCAAGATGATGCAGCACTTCGGACTCGACGAATTTTGCTGATGAAGGCTCTTATATTCGATGGGAAAGAAGTGTTCTTTCTCTGCGATCCGGCTTATCATGCTGACGGGCTCAGGTATCCTGGTTCCATGCTGCTGGAAACTCGATGCCTAATTGTCGTCCACCGAGCAACCAGGCACCCATTCAGCCAGCGTCTTGGAGCAGGAAACACCATTGAATTGATCCGTTACAGGTGCAGTTGCGTGCAATACTCTAGGGTGTAGTACCTGACAACAGGCTACTATTTAGGGGATAATAGCAGCTGCAGGTGTTATGCAAGATGCCCGGGCGATTGACAGGTGCCTGAGACCAGGTGCAGGTGGTGCAAACATCAACCTGGTTCAGATAGCCAATAGCTTCGCTAACAATCTGGGAGCCTACTTGGGTACCCAGGCAGGTAGATGCCCGTGGAAAAATAGGGCATGATGACCCAGGAAACATTACTAGACAGCTCTGCAGTTAGCACCATCGTGCGCTTTACATACAAAGAGTAACAACAGCCTTTCCTCCACTTGTACAGATACCAACACAACACCACACCGAAAGAATCTGATGAATCTCTGCTTATCGTAAACTCGACTCACGAATTGGAAATTCTAGGCAGACGCACATCCACGAGTTTGCTTCGGAGTGTGGGATCGGACTCTGTAATGTTGACAGGCGGTCTCGCAAGACTCTGAGACAAATCAAACCCCGAATCTAAGCGTTCATAGCCCCGTATCCGTCCAGATTCGGTATCCGCCGCTCCGGAGGTGAAGCCGTCTCCCACACGGCCCCACCGAACCTATGGGGCCGGGTACCAGTGCCTGGAGTTACACAGCATGGCACTACCACATGAAAATCTGTGGATGAGAATTTGAGTAACTACTAGTTCTTTTACATTCATTAAGTTTTCCTCTAGGATATATATCTACAATGTCTGATGCAAATGTGGATGCTCCTCGCTATCCACAACCAAACCACTTTTTAGATCCTATTATTCCCATCAAAGCCGGCGCTGGCGCTGTGCGCAGAGCTTCTCTTCGAACTCCTCTTCGGCCCCCTGGCAAAGGCGAAGCTCCTCGGCGACAAGGTCTTGCTCCTGCCCTCCGCGTCCTTTGAAGACTCGCAAAACTCGGTTGTGATGGCCACCTCGATGTCCTTCCTGATGTTGTTGTTCTTCCGCTTCGTGCTGCCGCTCCTTCTCGCCGAGCTGTTGGACCTGCTCGGGGGCGGGTGCTCCGCGTACGGGTCACCCCACGACTTGATGTCGTGCATCTTGATGTCGTTGACCATGCGCTCCTCGCTCTCGTTGAACGTGACGTTGGTGATGGGGTAAGCCGACGGCGGGCCACGCCCGCGCCAGCTCTGGTTGCTGCCGGCGCCGAACGTGCGTATGTCCTTAGGCGTGCGCTCTGTGAGCTTCTGCGACGACCGGACCGAGGTGATAAGGGAGCCGAGGATGGGCGACAGCCAGTGCTTGAGGATGGAGAAGACCATTGGCAGGTTGGCCGTGATGACGGCCACGAATGTCTCTCGCACAGCCCAAGATCCGGCGAGTTGGGCACCGTTCTGAGGGTCCTGGAAGTCATCCGTGTTAGTCGCGGTCACTCCTACGCATAAATGGAAAGTGCTTACTGTGACGATGAGAATGCAACGAAGGGTGGCGCAGACGACGACAAACAGGCCACCGCTGAACAGAAATAGCAGACCCCATTTCTTCAACGGCTTCAACTTGGCTTGCCACAACATCGGGAGGGGTATCGAAAGCAGGTAGAGATCCGTCGAGACGTTGAAGGCGAGGTAAACCCACACCACCTGGTTAGACACGGCCGGCTGGCAAACATCTAGACGCAACTAATTAGCCACAGCACAATTACAAATTTTGCTAGCGTCAAGAAGCTGGAGAAAACTTACTTCCAGGGTCAGGATAGATCTGCCAGTTCTTGTGGAAAGGCCGACAGGCAAGGAAGAGGTTGGTCACGACGATGATCCAGCTGGCGATGAGAAAGCCAAAGCCGATCCAGATGCGCAACCGGTAGCCTTCGCCTAAGCCAGCCTACAAACAGTTAGAGGGGCCATCGGAATACGACGAAACAAGAGGGCGTTTTCCTACCGTCAACCTGATATAGAACACGAGTAACGAGGCCTTCAGTGACCATAGCAGGACCGAATAGCTCGACCATCCACATATTTGAATGATGGACCCAATGACCCTTTGACAGACTGGTCAGTCAACATCAGACTTCCAACCGTATCAAAACCTTACCTCAACCGGTACTCTTCGCTATCGGGCGACAGCGCAGCCCGTTGCTCGTCGGTCATGCCATTGTTGGCCATGCCCCTGGCGACTGCCCCAACAGAGTGAGCCAAGGCAGTCTCTATAACGTAGAATATCTGTTCGCGCACCCCGGGTCAGTTCACAAGCGAAGGCTCCATGATGACATGGTTGGTACTGACCACCCCGACCCAAACCAGGTAATCGTCGGCCTGCAGGCCCTTGAAGCCAACAGCCTTGACTCTGGCATATGTCCTGAGCATCGTAAAGAGGATGCCAACAGCCAGGAGAGTCCAGGCCTCGATGGTGAAAGACTTCATGGCGGCAGCGGCCGCGGCAGCTGCAGCCGCGGGGTCCATCGCCGCTGAAGGGTCAGACATATTGGACAGACTTGATTCCCGCTGCTCTGATCAAAGGCCTGCTCTGCACAAACGAAACAAGGAAAAGCATAAAAATGGGACAATAAACGAATGACGGAACCACAAAAAGGAGAGATCGAAAGAGGCCAGCCGCGAAGGACATGCGTGCTCCCCGGGGGTGCTCAAGTTTTGTACAAGCCGCTCACTCGCCGCTGGGGGAGATCGGATGAGGCCCCGTTTCCTGACGGAGTCTGAGCCCGCATTCGATCGCCACATGCAAACGTCCAGAATGGGGAAGACTGGCAACTGCGTTGCGTTGTGTCAATGATCCACTGCCATGGTTGCGGTCGTGATCCATCGTGACTGGCACCCTGCCAACGGCGCAGGTACATGTGCTGTTGCCCCTTGAAGAATTTATCTGAGATTCCGGGGGCCTGAGTCGTTGACATCTGAAAGGGAGGGGCGGGAAAGACCCGAGACCACGGTGACGGACGAGGAAAAGTCGGCCACTAGGGCGTGGCTGGCAGATAGACGCGGGCGTTACAGTAACAACAGTTGAGTGCCATTAATTGTCAATCCTCGCGAGTTGCAATTGCATTTAACTTATCGAATGCTGATTGCTTCCCGCTGCAAACTGTAACCAGCGATGCCTTGTCGTCCTTATCGAACAATAGCAATCACAACCAACAGTAATTGCAAACAACAGCAATCACCAAGAACGGCAACCCCGAAAACCACCAATCGCAAACAACAGCTATAACAAGTGGCCACTATTGCTTTGTTGTTCTGTAACGTCAACTTCGGCTTCGGCAAAGTCTGGAAGGCCGCGAGGATCGGGACTGGCCCCATATCTCCGTCAACCTGTCGTAGGTGAGAAACATACATGTAGGCCGGCACTTCCAAGTTCCACCCTGGCCGGTGGGAGAGGGAGAAATACGGATTCGCGACACTCTCGGGGGGTCTTTTCTGTTGGAAATAAAACACATGCAGATTTCTCTTGGCCTGGCACGACGTTTTGCTGGGCAATGTTGCGCTGGGTGAGTGCCGGGGGAGCACTTGATATTGGGGCCCCGCCAAAAGTTGCCCTAGAGTCTTACGAACTGACTCGCAACCGTTCCTTTCAGTATTCAAAACGTAGCATTCGGGGAGCTTGTGGTCGTACCGGCTGTTGGCACTAACATAAGCACAAACCCTTGATCCATATCATTAGTCGCGTTCCCGGTGGTGGGAGTCGATTGGTTTCCGCGGCCGTCAGCAATTAGACCACCATCAAGTGTGACCCCGCGGCCCAATCATCTGTGCAAGTCGAGGGGAGAACCTCGTAGTCTCAATCACTCTTCCAGACCGGTTTCGCTGACCGTTCGGATGCTAACCTACAAAAGTAGCTCTTAACTGCAGAATCCCGCACCCGTCTAGCCAATGCTACGGCAAACAGATTTGACAGGGCGTTCCTAAAATGGATATCAGTCGACCGTCAGCAGTGGGCCCGGGGTCGTCGCCCTCGAAAGTCTAATAGATTGGCATGCGTCCGATGCTGCGCAATATCACCACATCAGGGCAGCGGTCGAGGCCGGCTCGCTCTTCTCTCCTTGCCCAGGACGCCAGATTGGGAAATTCCCATGTTCCGCGGCGTAGCGGCGCGGTCACCAACCTTCCAAAGAGAGTAGATCGGCATGCCATGGGATCCCTGGGTTCTGCCTGGATGTCGTCTCCGCGCGATGTCTCAGTCTTACTTACACTGCATGGTACTTTGGCCACCTACAGGCTACACGCATTTCTACGTCGGCGCCTGCTGCCGGTGAAAACCGCCGAGCGGCTTAGAGAGAAGAGAGTAGAAAGCTGATGGTTCATCAAGAGTGACTTTTCCGAACCCCGTCGACTCTTTTTGGCTTCCGACAACTCCATCCTCTCACCCCCGCCAGAGCGTGCTCATTCATTGCCGAAAAGATGGAGAAGATTGACTGCGTCGTGGTGGGAGCCGGTAAGTTTCACTCCCCTCGTAGCCCTGTTCCGCCTACACTTGGTCTTCTGAGACATCACACGCGCATCTGTGGCCTGGAATCTGTGGGATCCGTCGACCGAAGACTGACGAGACATGACGCACCGCAGGCTGGTACGGCCTGGGCGCCGCGAAGCAGTATCACTGCACGCAGCCCGAATCATCACTAGTCATTTTCGACTCCCAGGCCACGCTCGGCGGCACGTGGGCCGATGAGCGCATCTACCCCGGGTTGAAGAGCAACAACCTGCTGGGCACGTTCGAATATCCCGACTTCCCCATGGACACCGAGACCTTTGGCGTTCACCCCCGCGAGCACGTTCCCGGAGAGACTGTTGCCAGGTACATCACCGCCTACGCTAAAAAGTTCGACATCGCCGACAAGGTCCGCTCCGACCACAAGGTCGTCGCGGCAGAGCACCAGGACACCATCGAGGGCGGCTGGGTTCTGACCGTCCGGGACCAGAGCCAAGAGGAGAAGAAAGTCTTCGCCCGCCGTCTCATCATCGCCACAGGTCTCACCTCCGAGCCGTGGCTGCCTCACTTCGAGGGCCAGGAGTCGTTCGGCGGCAAGATCTTCCACGGCAAGCACTTCCAGCAGAATGCAGACACCCTCAAGACGGCCAAGACGGTGACCATCTTCGGCGCCACCAAGTTTGCCTGGGACGCCGCCTACGCATATGCCACTGCCGGCGTCAAGATCAACTGGATCGTCAGATGTGAGACTCCCGCCTCCTTCTTGTTCGCCCTGAGACGCAGGCAGACTAACTCGGAGAAACAGCCAGCGGCCACGGCCCATGCTGGATCGCGCCCGCGTTCGTAACACCGCTCAAGAAGTGGCTAGAGAAGCTTGCCAGTAAGCATGGAGACGCCTTCTTCCCAGCACCTTCGAGCATCAATGGCTAACCAACTCGGACAGACACGAGAATGTTGACCTGGTTCAGCCCCTGCGTATGGGGTGACGCGGATGGTTACGCCGGCGTCCGCAACTTCTTCCACGGCACTGCCGTCGGGAGAACCATCGTGGACAGTTTTTGGAAGGTTCTCGGTGGCGACGTGATCACCCTCATGGAGTACGACTCTCACCCCGACACGGCCAAGCTGAAGCCCTGGACCGAGCCCATGTTTACAGGCACCAGCTTCAGCATCCTGAACTACGACACCAGCCTCTTCGACCTTATCCGGAACGGCACCGTCAAGGTCCACCTCGGCGAGATCGACCATCTCAGCCCCGGCAAGGTGCACCTAGCCGACGGCACTGAGTTCGAAGCCGACGCCCTGCTGGCGCACACCGGCTGGAAGCACGTCCCTCCCATCAAGTTCCTCCCCGAAGGCATCGAGACCGAGCTCGGCATGCCGCACACGCCCGTGCAGAACGCACCGCGCGAAGACCTTGCCGGACAAAAGGAACTCTTCGACCTCGCCGATAAGGAGATCCTCGAGCGGTTCCCCCGGCTCAAAACCCAGCCCGTCTGGAACAAGGACTACGTCCCCCTGACGGATCAGAAGGGCATCGACAGTGACGACGCCGTCACGCCCTACAAGGAGCTCACACCGTACATGCTACACAAGTTCATCGTGCCCCCGTCCGAGCGATTTCTGCGCACCCGCGACACCGCCTTCGCCGGCATGGTCAGCAACTTCAGCAACATCATCACGGCCCATATCCAGGGCCTCTGGATCAGTGCCTACTTCTCCGGCCTCCTCGTCAACGACCCCGCCGCGGCCGTCGGCGACGAGTCGGCCATGAAGAAGCTTCAGTACGACACGGTGCTGATGAACCGCTACGGCTACTGGCGCTACCCGACAGACTGGGGCAACAACAAGTGCCCGGGCTTCGTCTTCGATGCCGTTCCGTATCTCGATGTCCTCCAGAAGGATCTGGGTCTCATGCCCTGGCGCAAGAAGGGGCTGCTGGCCGAGTGGTACTCGCCGTATGGACCAGAGGACTATCGCGACGTCAATGACGAGTGGAAGAGCAAGTTTGGGAATACAAAGGTGGTGTCTGCCTATTCAGACTAGAAGCAGGGAGGAGAGCCGGTGAAGGACTCGGTTCCGATAATGCATAACGACACTGGCGAACGTTTCATATGTTACCTACATTTACTCACGTACATATCAATAGGCTCAAATTGGTGCAAGGGACACTCTCTATCTACTTAGCATATACTCCACATACCTGTCAACACAGACCCTTAGCTTCGCAACCTATGTGAGTCAGCGCGGGAGTCCGGCACGTTAAACTCCCATCTGCAACAAGGGTCGCCGAGTCGCCGCGGGTCCTTCGACTCTGCAACATAGGTAAGTCACCGAGTTGCCGCGGGTCCCTCATTTCTGGTCTCTGCAATGTGAGTCATTGCAGGAGATTGTTGCGGTCCTCTGATTCAAGCCTCGGTTAGACTAACGTCTTTTATAGGTACTTATAGTTGCTGCATATCCACGCTGGTGAGTTCAAACAGAAGATCCGTACTGTTCATCTCATCTTTGAAAAACTGGGCATCAATCGCTCTTGTGCCAACCATCTATGGAGTCTTCCATCTCTCGAGGTTCTGTTGAGGTTGCTCGCCGCACACTTGCCGCCCTGCTCTGGCGATGCCGTTTGACACCAACCCCCATGAGGTGAAAGTCGCCCCAGACGGTGGCATGGACACCGTCGATCTCGAGGTCACATTCGATGCAACCCTCCCGATCCCAGTCTTGGACACCGACAACGAGGCAACTCCCCTAGACCTCAGGCCTCCGGTTCACTTGAACGCCAAGTTTCGGTCGCCCTTGACTTGGAGCACGTCGCGGAGGTCGATTACTCTCTTTCTCCTGTGCATGGCGTCAATCTTCACATCCGTCGCCGCCAGCGCGTACTCTCCAACACAAGAAGCCATGGCATCCGAATGGGGCGTTAACCGCACCGCGGTCCTCGTCGGCATCACGATCTTCACGACTGGGTTTGCCTTCACGCCAATGATCCTAGCCCCGATATCCGAGGTCTGGGGGCGAAAGCTTGTTTTCGCTTCCACGGGGATCGTGCTGGTTATCTGTCAAATCTGCAGTGCCGAAGCCAAGTCGTATTCTGGGTAAGTTCCCACGGGGCCCGGCGCCCCCATTTGAGCATATACATACAGAAACCATTGCGCAGGGCTGACAGAAACCTCAAAGCATGATGGCCGCCCGCTTCTTTGCTGGCGTGGGATGCTCGAGCTACTCCGGCATGATTGGTGGCACCATCTCCGATATACGCGTCGCATGAACGAAACACCCCCATGGCCATCTTTTCGGGATGCGCTCTCTTCGGCGCGGGTCTTGGCCCGCTCGTCTCTGGCTTCATAGTGCAATACGCGAGCTGGAGATGGGTTTTCTGGATGCAAGTCATCGCCAACGCTCTCATCGTGGTTTCCATGGCCGCATTCATCCCGGAGACGCGGTTCAATGTCTTGCTCCAACGGAAGGCGGAAGCGCTGAACAAATGGTACGGCAGACAGGCCGGGCATGCGTCAGGGTTCGTTGTCCCAGTCGACAGCTCTAAGCAAAGCATTGTTGCGCGGAAAATCAGGTGGAACGTCAAGGACAATCAGGGTCGAGGGTCGATCGGCCAGATGATTGCTGCCTCCGTGACGCTCCCGTTCATGCTGCTCTTCACGGAACCAGTCGTTTTCTTCTTCTCTCTGTGGGCGACGTTCAGCTGGTCGATCGTCTACATCTGCTTTGCAGCCGTACCGCTCGTCTTCACCGAGATCTACCATTTCGACCTATCATCCGCCAACGCCGTCTTCGCGAGTACGTGCATGGCAGCGATCATCGCCCCACCCATCAGCATCTACCAGGAACGGTGGTTGGACCGGCACCCCAGCCCAAGATTGCCGCTGGATCGTCCCGAGCGACGGTTGTACTTCAGCTGCGTCGAGAGCGCCCTGCTGCCGATCGGCCTCTTCGTCTTCGGGTGGACCGCGCGAGAGCATATCCACTGGGTCGTCCCGGCTATCGGCATCGGCCTCGCGACACTGGGCGTGTTCTCCGTCTACCTGGCCGTCTTCAACTACTTGGCGGACAGCTACCACGCATGCGCGAGCTCTGCCCTCGCCGCGCAGTCGTTCTCTAGGAACTTCATCGCCGGCTTCCTCCCCCTTGTTACACTGCAGATGTACATCAATCTCGGGTACGGGCCGGCGTCGAGTCTCCTGGGCGGCATCGGCCTGCTCCTCACCGCAGGCCCCTGGGTGCTGGTCGGGTTCGGCGAGACAATCCGAGAGAAGAGTCGGTTTGCCAACAAGCTCAACCAGGAATGACAACGGTGACTGGAGGGCTTCCGGACCACTTTCTCCGGGCCGGTAACGGTGATGGGGATATGTCCGGACGGCGCGCCCCACGCCGAGAGCCGGGTCATCGTGTGGGTCCGAGCTCTCCGGGGTTTGGAATTTGCTGGAAAGCTCCAACGCTGAAGTTGCCCAGCCCCTCCTTCGTCTCTGGTTTACAGTTACGTCACTGAGACGGCATCCTGCGGCGGTGTGCATGTTGCGCAACAGGGAGGCAGCGAACCGCGTGATACTATCTAAGTAATGTAAGAGTAATCGAATCAGGCAGATTCTCGTCGATAGATATCGGATATACACTATATCTTCCGTGCTGTTTCCTCATCCCCTCTTCCCTCTTCGCCCAGGCGCCGGTGTTCTCTCAAGCAATTGCATTCTACGTCAATTCGTCTCGTCTTTTGCTTTTACCTTTAATTGACCCAGCAAATGTCTCTGGCTCAGCACGTCACTCAGGCCGAAGGCTTTGATTATGAGCGCCCCGTGGAACAGGCCGAGCCGGCCAATAATGCCGAAGCGGCCTTCGGCACGTTCCAGCCCTTGTCGACCGACAGTCTCGTCAACAACAGCGATCCTCAGTGGCGGCGTTTGAGTTTCGCGCCCGTTGAGCCGGCTCATGCGGAGAAGCCAATTGCCGCGTACAAGGTCTCCAATGCGAAGAGATGGGGTGCGTGTGTTGAGCCCGGCCTTGAGCACTTATTCCGTACAACAAAGCTAACACCTCGCAGTACAGGTGGCCACAGGCATCGTAGCATGCTGGCTGGCTGCTGGGATCGTATTCGGCTTTGCCGCTCTCAAGCCCATCCTCGTTGCCGAGGGCGTCTACAGCGATTTGTGCGATTCCAATGATCCTGACACCGTCGATGACGGCGACTATATCCCCTGCACCGAGCAGGACCTTCACCTGAATCTCTTCTTTATCGTCGCCTCCGTCACTGCTAACGTGTCCTCCCTGCTGGCGGGCTCGTTTCTCGATCGCTATGGAAGGCGCGTTTGCTGGCTTCTTTCATCCGTCTGCCTGATCATCGGCTGCGTCTTGATGGCATCTTCTCACAACTTTCGCGGGTTTGACGGCTATATCCTCGGAAACATCTTCCTGGCACTAGGTGGCACTTTTGTCTTCGTATCCAGTTTCCAGCTCGCCAATGCCTTCCCGAAGTACAGCGGGCTCATCATCGCCCTCGTCACCGGGGCCTTCGACGCCTCAGCCGCCGTCTTCCTCATTTACAGAATGGTCTTCGAGGCAACGGACGGCCGGCTCTCGCTCGAAAAGTTCTTTTACGCTTACATCTCCATCCCCGTCCTCATCCTGATCGCTGAGCTTGCCTACATGCCCGTCCGGCCATACCACACCATCCCACAGCTCGAGGAGAAGATCGAGAAAGCGCAGGACGACACGCACGACATACACGAGTCGGACGACGAGATTTCAGACGACAGAACCTTGCGCAAAGTCCGAAGCGCCCGCGCCGACCGTCGCCTGTCGAAGCTGGACCAGATCGAAGAAGTCGCTGGAGACGCCCAGCAGCGCGAGGAGCGCATCAAGGTCAACGAGGAGCGCCACGAGGCCAGCGGTGTTTGGGGTGTACTGCACGGCGTGCCCGCCCACAAGCAGATTCAGAGCCCCTGGTTCGTCCTCATTCTGCTGTTGACCATCGTCCAGATGTTGAGGATGAACTACTTCATCGCCACCATCCGCGCGCAATATCGGTTCATGCTGGGCTCCGAGGCCCAAGCGGACGACATCAACCACTTCTTCGACATTGCTTTGCCAGTCGGCGGACTGGTGTCAACGCCGTTCATTGGGATTCTGCTGAATAACCTCAGCGTGCCAACCACCTTTGGCGTTCTGACTGTTTTGATTGTGGCCATCGGCGTATTCAACTGTCTGCCTTATGTCTGGGCTGGATATGCCACGGTCGTTATTTTTGTCATCTTCCGCCCCCTTTACTATTCTGCCATCTCGTAAGTTCCAGTCCACATGGGCTGGCTGACTTCCCTTCGCCTTCCGCTAACACTTGCTGCAGGGACTACGCCACGAAAGTATTTGGGTTCGCCACTTTTGGACGTATTTACGGCACAATTGTGTGCGTGTCAGGCGTCATCAACTTTGCTCAGTCGGGTCTCGACGCCCTCACCCACGGCCCTCTTCACGGCGACCCGACCCCCGTTAACATCACACTCGGCGGTGCGGGCACTGTCATCGGAGTGATTCTGACTGCTTTCGTTGCCATCAAGGGCCGGACTTTCGTCCAAGAGGAGAAGCCCGCGCTCGATGCCATGGAGGAGAGACAGCGATTGCTTTCCAATGCCGGACAAGACTACGGGACTCGAGCATAACCACATTTAGTGTATCTGAGACTCGGGTGGATGTTTCGAGATGCCGCAATTTGCTGATAGACTCTCCAATCGTAGAGGATCATAGAGGGGGGAGGAATCTGTTGCGAAAACTGGCTGTAGTCGTCGCTTCGCCGGCCCAGCCACAAAGAAATCTTTCCAAATCCTCGAGAAGGGTAAAAGGAATCTATGTCGCCTTCGACAACACGTGCTCTCCGTGATTTCATGTCGGCTGTTCGTTCCCCGATGGGATGATAATGATACTATTCTCATTACCTCTCATCCAATTGGGCGAATGGTTTAGTGGTATAATACTCGCTTAGCATGTGAGTGGTCCAGGGTTCGATTCCCTGTTCGTCCATATTTTTGGCTTTGTGAGGCTTTTAATCTTGGGTTGGTGACGACGCCGCCACCAACCCAATGCGGTTGACTACGCCAGTTGACGACCCTAAGTTTTGCCATGGCGCACAGAGCAAGCCAAGAGCACCGTAGAGGCACAATGCTGTCGCGTAAAATGGCACTTCATGTTCGCCGAGGGCTAGGAAGCGGACTGCTTGGTGACAAGTTCATGGTGTCGTCTCGGGGTTTCATGGGCTTGGGTGTATCGGGCAAAACCTTTACCAGCACTCGAGTCTGTTGGAGAAGTGAGCTCCATCCAACAACTGCTAATTACGTCGAACAACCGTCCCAGTCTTCTCACCCCGAGGATCGGTGTCTGCGTCGAGCATTGATACACATCAGCCAAACATGGTTCAGACGACGATCAAACCGCAAAGCTTCCGACCAGCCCGTTCGGATGACACCTGCCATGATCCGAAGTCGATGCATCGTGGAGAAGATCCTGGAAAGGCCCGGCCGTGATTCGGCCTGTGCTTTGACCGTCAGCAGCGAGAGTTTCAGCAGGCCCGGCCGTCGTCGCGAGTCTCGCGGACATCGTGGTTCCCCGGCCGCCGGGATCGTGTGAGACGCGACGAGAGCCGAGAGAATAACCCGATCGGCAGGGGAACCTGCTGAACCGGGGAAGTCAACGAAGGGAAGAGGAAGACTCTGCGGGGGTTGAGACCTCGTGTATTTAACACCCGATCCCGCCGGGCCATTTGATGTTGTCATTCTGGCATTCAACCACAACATCCATCAATCACTTTTTGCTGTGCAAATACATTCGCTTCAACGACCTGGCGTCGCCTTATTTTTTCCACTTATTTTTATTTCAACCACGAATTCTTCGTCGCAAGCCGCAAACATGGTCCGCATCACTCTCTTCGCCACTCTCGCTTGTAAGTCCGACCGCATCAGGTGATATAACACATCTGAGCTGACCATGCTGGGTTCCATAGTCGCCGTTACCGGCCTTGCGCAAATCACCCCCAACAACGCCGGCGCTCGCAACGTCGGGCAGAGCAACGGGTCCCAGTTCATCACGGGCGGTTGCGTGGACGACTCGGACTGCTCGTCGGCGTGCTGCGCGGACGCCAGCGGCAAGGGCGTCTGCTCGGCCGAGGCGGCGCAGTTCCAGAACGGCAAGAACGGGTGCAACTTCGTCGACCCGAACCGGGAGGCTACCATCGCCGCGGCCAAGGCGCAGGTCGAGAGGCAGGGTTTCTAAGCTGGAAATGCAGGAACGCTGTCTCCGTTGGAGTCGGGTTGATGGGATGATGGATGAATGGTGATGCTTTCCGAGCGGGAAACCAATGACTTGCTGTGGGAAGCAAACTCAGATGAAACATCAAGCCAAATGAAACAAAATCGCATCTGTCAACCAACTGTACGTGACTGGATATGCAGGTCCTTCACTGGTCCCTATCTCAACCATCAAGAGCAGTGACTACGAAACACATCGTGCCATTCAAATGAACCTGCCGTTTACGTCATTGATGAATATGCAGTATCAAATCACGCAAAATGTCGCCCTTGTTGCAGTTCATGTAATAATTCCCAGGTGCATAAGACGATCAACGAGCAATTTAGGCAGTTGCAACCAGACCGCTGTGGTTGACGGCGAAGCTCCGCGAATCACGGCGCGTCAGTCGCCTGTAAACGGTCCCTAACTGCGCTGCCGAAAGGTGCCAACAGCCGAGTCTAGGCTGTAAATGGCAGCTGCCGTTAGCTGGTGCCCCTTGGCGCCCCAGATAAGCTTAAAGGCACCGCTCCTCCTGCCCCATGTTTCCCCTCGCTCCGGCCCAATGTCACCACGCAGACGAGCCCCTCTCTAAGGCACGTTGTGAATTATTACTTTTCAATGTTTCATCCGAATGACGAATGTCACTCGACCCCTCAACGCAGATGCCTTATACGGCAGCTGCCTGCTCGGGGGTTGCTGGCGGGACTGTCCGCCGGCTGGGGTTGACGGCGGGTGATCACCCGCGCCTGCCGAATAGGTCCTTGGATCCTTGGGTCCTTCCCATCCGGTCTTTCTTGCCGAGTAGGCAGGTACGAGGTAGACGGTTTCCCCATTGACGAGACTAGGGTCCGTCGAAGCGAAATATAAGAAAGACTGGCACCTCGCCTCGTCAAGACCTTCCCTCCTTCCTGAGCCCCAGTGTCTTCCGAGAGCCGCCAATCCTCCCCTCATCGTCAACTCAGCCAAGACACCATGCGCATCAGCACGACCATCGCCCTTGCCGCGGCCTCTGTTGGCCTTGTCGCTGCCGCACCTGCGGCCGACAACGTGCAAGTCGATCCTGCCCTGAGGCTCGTCAAGACCTCCGAGGATGACGCCGGCACCTGGGTCACCGAGGACGAGAAGTTCGAGAAGTACACCTCCAAGGGCATCGGCTTCATTGACATCACCGACATCACTGTAAGTTCACTCGTCGTAGATGCTCTACCATCTTCATTGGCGGCCGTTAACCCTTCCCTCTCTAGGACGATGAGGTCTTGGCCGCTCTCTCCACTGCCTCCGACGACGTCCAGGTTTCCAAGCTCGCCGAGCGCCAGACCGTCACTTACCCGACGACCCTCACCCACGTCGCCGAGGCCAACTCGCTGATCACCCGCGTGTCCAACACCGGCCCCCAGTCTTGGCTGAAGACCCTAACCGAGTGAGTTGAGCGGCAACCACTTCCGCAGCTTGAGACTGACCGGCATGTAGCTTCAACAACCGTCACTACCGGTCTACTACCGGCACCCAGGCCGCCACTTGGCTGTACAACCAGGCCGTGAGCATCGCCTCTGGCAACTCGGCCATTACCGTCTCTCGCTTCACCCATTCCTTCAACCAGCCCTCCATCATCGTCCGCTACCCTGGCACCACCTCCGACCTTGGTAAGCAGCTCCTTCTGCATGTCCTGCACTATTATCTCCTCCTCGCCACTGTTTGAGTCTTGGCCTCTTATCAAACATGTTCTAACTTGGCGATCACAGTCATCGTTGGCGCTCACTTCGATTCCACCGCCGGCGCCACCACTGCTCGTGCCCCTGGTGCCGATGATAACGGCTCTGGTACCGTCGTGGTCCTCGAGGCTCTCCGCGTGCTTGTTGCTGCCGGCTTCAAGCCCAAGAACACTCTCGAATTCCACTTTTATGCCGGTGAAGAAGGCGGTCTCCTCGGCTCAGCGGCCGTCTTCTCCAACTACCGCACCACAGGCAAGCGTGTCCTTGGTATGCTGAACCAGGACATGACCGGCTACTCTCCCGGCGGCCGTGCCACTGTCTACACCGACTACGTCGACACTGCCTTCACCGCCTACGTCCGTCTCGTTGTCGCCCAGTACACTGGCGCCACTCCCTCCAGCTCCTCCTGTGGCTATGGCTGCTCCGACCACGCCAGCGCTAGATCCAACGGCTTCCGTGAGTCAAACAGAAACCCCTCCTTGCCTAACATGACGCTGACCGATTTGCAGCTGCTGCCTTTGTAAACGAGGAGCCCTTCCGCACTTCCAACCCCAACATCCACACCTCCAGAGACGTAAGCAAGAGATCAGATGTCGCATCCTGCGGTCCAGCAAGCTAACCCGGTACAGACTTACGATAGCATCCAGTGGGCCTCCGTCCTGCGCCACTCCAAGTTTACCGTTGGTTTCCTGGTTGAGGCTTCGTACCTGTAAATATCCTCAAGCCTGGCATCGGAAGCAAAATGTTTTGCTGCCATGGTCTGGGTCTCCCCAAGACTTCCCAGATGAAAGCGGCGCCCAAGTAACGGACTGGGAGAAGGCCGAAACAGAGCCGTTTTCTTCTAAAAGCAGGACGGGTCAAGGAAGACGGAAGATAGTGCTGAATAAAGACTCATATTGAGCAGTAAACTTGCACTAAGGCAAGGTTGACACCAGAGGTTACTGCTTTTCTAATGTGCTCTTGATTTCACGCCCTGTTATAAGCCTGCTTTGTCTCCATGAGCAAGAATGTGACCTAGTGTAAAGCTAGCCTAATGTCCTTGCACTCCATCACCCCGATCATGTCCTTGCACTCCATCACCCCGATCATGTCCTTGCACTCCATCACCCCGATCATGTCCTTCGACTGCTCCGAACCCTGAACACGCAATCAAACTAGATGCTGAGGCATTTGACAGTGCAGGAGACTGAGGTCAGAGTACTACCGATTTGCAAACTATTCAGCATGGTTCAGGATGGCTTTTCACGGGAATTGTGGGTGACCGAGTGTTTCAATGTCACGACTTCGACGACGCGAAGTCATGATTGATGGTATTATGTAATGATGCAACCCTAAATATATCCAAGAATCCCTCGTCAACTCCCGCGACTGAACGCGGAAGCTCTTCTCATGCAAGAACATCCCTTCATCAACATCAGCCTCCCTCGGCCCCAAAGCTCCTCGCTACAGCACAGAACATATGAGACTCATCAACGCTTCAGATCGGAAAGGATCTAAGCACGGTAGGTGTCCCAGGAGCTGTACATGCGGGTCTGCTGACCGGCGGTGAACTCCTCGTAGCAAGCACTATTGAGAAAACGTTAGCAAGGGGTGATTCCGAGCTTCAAAGGGGTGTGGGGGTCTACTAACTCGTCAGAATAGTCCATGTAGTTGTGGATGGGGTCGAGGCCGGCCTGGCTGGGACAGGAGTCGCGGCCGACGGGGCAGCCGGTGCTGAAGCTGGCCTGGGCAGGGGTGTCGGAGACCATGTCGCCGGAACCGGTGCAGCCGCCCTGGAAGGTGTGGTAGAGGCCGAGCCAGTGGCCGACCTCGTGGGTGGCGGTCTTGCCGAGGTTGTAGTTGACCTCGCTGCCCCCGGGCACGGTGGAGGAGAGGATGGTGCAGCCGTCGCGGATCATGTTGGTGGAGCCGGCGGCGGGCTTGGTGGTGGGGAAGTAGCAGTAGCCGAAGGGACCGCCGATGTCCCGGAGGAAGTAGAGGTTGAGGGCGTTGTAGCCGCCCTTGCGGAGGGCGCGCTTCATGGCCATCTCGTTGCCGTCGGCGGCCCAGGTGGGGTTGATGGTGCGGGTGGTCTCGACCAGGTTGAAGGAGACGCCGTGGGGGGCGTAGTCGGAGTTGAGGACGGCCAGCTGGTCGGACAGCATCTTCTCCTGCAAAAGGTATTAGCACCATGTCCGAGAATGAGATTGCCAAGGTTGTAAAGGGCCACTTACAGTGAGGTAGCCGTTAGCCACGGTCTGGGAGGAGGCAACAACATGGAAGTAGGTGGGCACGTTGATGGTGGCCATCAGGGAGAAGGTGCCGTTGGCGGCCTTCTCCTCCTCGAGCTCGGCAAGCTTCTTGGTGAGCTCGAGCTCCTCAGCAGTGGGCTCGGCCGTGCCGCAGCCGGGGCGGCCACGGGCCTCCGGGATGGAGGCGGCGGAGGCGGAGGCAGCAAAGGCCGCGACGAGAAGCTTGAACTGCATGGTGGAGATGGAACGAGGGACTTGACCGGGTCTAAGACGTGAGAGCTGAGAGGGATGGCGAGCTAGAGGGATGAGAGAACCTTGATGGCAAAGGTCCGTCTTATATAAAAGTCGAGGCCAGCCGGCCATCCGGCTTTCGACCTCAACATCCCTTCCTTCATCCTCAGCTTCATGACTCTCAACTTTGAGCTGAGAGTTGTGACCTTCCGAATCCGCTCAAGGGCGGAGATGAGTGGGTTCGGCATCGCACCCATGCTCCGACTCTCTGCTACCTCAACTATTACCGCGACAACCAAGTCGAGTGGACTGTGAGAATACGGATAACAAACAGGTGGGGGTCGGGCCGCGGGGTTGAACGACTGCCTTCCTCATCAGGGCTAAGTCTTGGATACGACCGAGTCAAATTTGACGTAAAAGTCATCACCAAGCATCACAGCATACGGGGTCAGCAGCAGGATCATTCGCTGAAGACCCCTGACTTTGCTCTGCCGACAATCAAATGCGCGTCAGATCGTGTGGATACCTGGAGCAGGAACCAAAAAGCGATGACCGGACGGACGCGTGCGAGAGGCACAGCAAAGAGCCTAAGAGCGATGAGAAAGGGAGAACTGACGGGCTACGCCGACGCAGGACTGCTGGGCGCACCGGACAAGACCGGGCGAAAACCGGAGATGAATCCGGAAGGACGACAACGCTGCGAGAGCCGGCGCTAAATGTGTGGTTGCATCGCGAGGCGAAAAGGACCCATGGGATCATGTCTAAGCTCGCATGCCAAGCTCTGCCAAGACGGGAATCCATCCAACCAAGGCAGTTGGTTCTTACCTCCCTAATTAGGCCAGGAACATTATCGTGCCTAAGAAATAAAAAGAAAACGAGAAAAGGGAGGGTTACGAGATGATCTCTGATAAGCCGAACCATACGGAAAGGCAGAAAACAAAGAGAGTTTCCAATACGTTGGCAAGTTGGCAAATGGCAATAAGGCGCGCGCCTCTTTTCTTTCCAGGCAGGCAGGTAGCAGTCTCAAAAGTCTTGGCTGCCTCGGCTGGTGGGTTGCACCAACTCAAGAGTTGCGGTCTGAACCAAACCAACCTTCTCTTTTCGGAGCTTCTTTGCGCCTAAGCGAACTGGATATCTGGATCAGGCGTGGGGTTCCGGAGAAGACTATTGAGAGCTCCATCCCGAGGCTTGTGAGGGCAGAGGCAGAGTAATACGCATTTTCCGAATGGCTGAATCGAAGGCCGCTCGGCCAGCCCGCTGTTGCGAGTCAGTTGTGAATGGAATAGGGGGAAAATCCAGAAATAGAGATCAGGGACATTCGCCAGCAATCGACCACCGCACTTGGACGCGGGCGACATGGCCAGGCAAGATAGCAAAACAACCAAGGTCGGTGGCAGGTTGCCCTGACTTCAGGCACGCAACGAAAGACCAATTGGCAAGCAGCTCAGAGAAAAACTAGGAAGAAACCAGGCATGCATAAGGACGCCAGGAACGAGCCTTCGGAGAGGAACCAATTGCTTCACTCCTCCAGGACGCGGGGAGCGCTGGGCTTGGGTTAGGTGAGTTTACCGGCACGGCAGGTTGTGGAGGTGAACTGGGTCTGCAAAAAGGAGCGAGCCGATCCGAGGCAAACAGGAAGTGGGCAAGGTGAGTCCAAGGTGAGTCCGAAGAATCCAAGGTGAGCTTCAGGTGAGAGACCTTTCCACCCTATGTTTCTTACCTAAGCATGAGTGGTGAGGCGCTGGCAGGCAGCCACCAGCGACAGGCAGGGGCTCCACTCCCGTCCCGGTCCTCGTCCACGTGAGTGCGGTGAAATCTCGCGTCACTGCCTGCTGCCAGAGCGCGCCGCGCGACTGCCACTTAAACCCGCCCCGGCGCAGCTGCACCAGTGTGATTGCCGGGTATTCCAAGCAACCAACTGCGTCGCATCGCAGCCCCTCCAACACCAAAGCTTCCGCATCGACAAGCTCTGCCGGTTGCACTTCAATCCCACAGTATGCCGGATTTCACAGGTAAGACACAAGCTGGCGAGGTCTCGCTATATCGACCAATTGGCTGACTCCCGAGACACAGAGGCCGACACCATCCGCATCCTGGTTGCGACAGACAACCATGTCGGATACGAAGAGCGCGATCCGATCCGAAAGGACGACAGTTGGAGGACATTTGACGAGATTCTGAACCTCGCCAAGACGCAGGATGTATGCGGCCCCGGCTCGACAGCCCGCCCTACCCAATGCACTTGCTGACGAGATCCACACACAGGTCGACATGGTCCTCCTCGGCGGCGACCTGTTCCACGACAACAAGCCTTCGCGGAAATCCATGTACCAGGTCATGCGAAGCCTCCGAAAGAACTGCCTCGGCATGAAGCCCTGCGAGCTCGAATTTCTCAGCGACGCCAACGAAGTCTTTGAGGGAGCCTTCCCCCACGTCAATTACGAAGACCCCGATATCAACATCTCCATTCCCGTCTTCTCCATCCACGGCAACCACGACGATCCAAGCGGCGAGGGACACTTCTGCTCGCTTGACCTTCTCCAGGTTGCGGGCCTGGTCAACTACTTTGGACGCATTGCCGAGGCCGACAACATCGAGGCGAAGCCCGTGTTGCTGCAAAAAGGGCAAACGAAGCTCGCTCTGTTCGGCCTGAGCAACGTTCGCGACGAGCGCATGTTCCGCTCCTTCAGGGATAACAAGGTCAAGTGGTTTCGGCCCGGCGTTCAGCAGACGGACTGGTTCAATCTGCTTACGGTCCACCAAAACCACCACGCCCACACGGCTACCTCATACCTTCCCGAGAGCGTCCTGCCCGACTGGATGGATCTGGTTGTTTGGGGCCACGAGCACGAGTGTCTGATTGACCCCCAACAAAACCCCGAGACCGGTTTCCACGTTATGCAGCCTGGCTCGTCGGTCGCTACATCCCTGGTGCCCGGCGAAGCAGTCCCGAAGCACGTTGCCGTCCTGAGCGTCACCGGAAAGGAGTTCAAGGTTGAAAAGCTACCCCTAAAGACTGTGCGCCCCTTCATAACCAGGGACATCGTCCTGTCCAGCGACCCCCGCTTCAAGGGTCTGCACACCAAGAAGGACAACCGGCAAGAGCTGACGAAGAGGCTGATGGTGGTGGTCGAGGAGATGATTCAGGAGGCGAACGAGGACTGGTACGCCGTTCACGAGGATGACGAGGAGGAAGCCCCTCTGCCCTTGATTCGACTCAAGGTGGAGTATACCGCTCCTGAGGGAGGTCAATACGACTGCGAAAACCCCCAGCGGTTTTCCAACAGATTCATTGGCAAGGTGGCCAACACCAACGACGTCGTCTACTTCCACCGGAAGAAGGCGGGTGCAACTCGTAAGTTTCCCATGCCTTGTAGCCACTTTTCACAAGCTTACAACTTTCCAGGACGCACCAATGCCGATACTGACGTGCCCGAGGCGCTCGAGGATGCTCTCGGCCTCGACGTTGTCAAGGTGGAGGCCCTGGTTCAAGAGTTCCTTGCCGCCCAGTCGTTGAAAATCCTGCCCCAAGCACCCTTCGGCGACGCCGTCAACCAGTTCGTCAACAAGGACGACAAGCACGCCATGGAGGAGTTCGTCAGCGAGTCCCTGGCTGGACAGGTTAAGCAAATGCTCAGCCTCGACTCCGAAGACGAGGACCTGGACAATGCCATGGAGATCTACCGAGCTAAGCTCGAGCAACAGTTCACCAAGGGTGTGCTGAAGCAAGCCTCGCGACGCAAGGTCAAGCCGAAGCCCGAGGAGTGGGACTCGGATCTGGACGGCCATTGGGAGGATCAGCCAGGTGTCATTGAGACCGAGCCCGCACCGCCGCCCCCGGCTAGATCGAGACGCGTGCAGACCCAAGACGACGACGATGACATGATGGACCTCGAGGACGAGCCGGTAACTCGCCAGCCCGCAAAGCGGGCCACGACGACGCGGGCCACGAAGGCCGCCCCAGCTAAGAAAGCTCCGGCTAAGAAGGCGCCGGCCAAAAAGGCTCCCGCCAGAGGCCGCAAGAAGCCCCTCTTTGAGGAGGAAGACGAGGAGGAAGAGGATGTGGTCATGGACGACGACTTCGAGGAGGTGCCCGCCCCCAGCCGGGCCAAAAGATCGCAGCCAGCGCGCGCAGCTCCGAAGACGCGCCAGACGAGGCTCAACTTCTCGCAGTCGGCGGCCTCGCAGAAGGCGGTAGAGATCAGCGACGACGAGATATCAGACGACGACGCGTTCGAGCCTGCACCAGCCACCACCCGTTCTAGACGAAGATGAGCGGGGAGCGTATGCCTCTCGGGGTTCTATCGATATGTAAACCATGGGCTTGCGGTCTTTTGCATGTTTATCTAGCCAATCTGGAGTCTGGAAGTTGGAGTTTGGCTTTGACTTGGACGGATGAGAACTATTATTAAGATACCACGTCATTAATGAGAAAAGTTGATCGTTGTCACCGACATGTCCCTGAAAATTGTGCCTGCCTTGGGCAAAACTACATTTTGGTTCTTCATAGTCAGAGAGAGATACGGTCTCCTCTCGGAGTTGAGTAACTTTATAAACCCGAAGGAAGACCTCTTCCATGCCGTACCGCGAGACGATTGCGACCGCAGCGGCTACGAAAGGACTTCGGAAACGAACTCATGACGACTTGCGCATTCAGAAATTGCAACTCTTTCTATTGTCAGATTTGGGTCGTTGATCATGCCAGGCTACTCCTACGTTGCCTTGCGTAGCGTTGATGCATACCCCTTAAGCATCACCACAAGCAACACCCACAGATGCGCCGGAGAACCAGCAACCCAACAAGGGATGAGTCTCGATATGAGTAGAACAACATTCACATAAAGATGAAAAGCTTCGTAATCGATTATCTACAGCTTCCATCCAGCCCTCCCGCTCATGTTTGTCTATTGAGGTATCAGGCCGCGTCAACCCCGGAGTTGACTCTGACTTGTCGATGGCTTCGGTGATGTTGATGACTAACCATCAACAGGACGCACTCCTGACCGGAATTCGACACGTCTTGGGCAGAGAATCGTTGATAAAGAGTCGTAGTGAGATCAACTGACTTTGTACGCACCAGCCTGCGAGTCAGTGGTGGTAAGGAACGCTCCCAGAGGGTGTCGACCTCTGTAAGCCTGCTGAGTCGATGATTTAGACTTCTTGATGCGAGATCAACAAGACAGCGAAATTAGGTAACGACAGCACTGAGCCAATGGCAGAAGAAGACGACGTGCTCTGAAAGGATTCATTCGGTACGGTCTTGTACTCCAGATCGCGCCCAGCGACCACCGAGCCGCTCATGAAGATCGCGAAAGGCAAGCATGAACCCATAGTTTAGCTTGTCTTTCGGTCATCATAGGATATCCTAGAAATCAGTTGGGGTTACTTTCACACTTTGCGAAGATAGTATCAGCCTGTCGAGACACCTTCGTGGTATTAGTCAACATGCACCTCTAAACTTCGCGATCGCAGAGACGATGCTCGCAATAGATACGTTCTTTCATACGCCCGAGTTCAATCTCAAGAATGACCCGAATACCACCCATCCCCTAGGTCACATTCCCCCTCTAGACCGTCGTCCAGAGAGCCATTTCTCGCCGGCCAGGATGTTGAGCCTCAGCTACGTACCTAAGACGACCAGCGAGCAGTCTTGCTGTAGACCAGAAACGGCCTTCGCGATTCCTTCACTTATCCAGACTTCGCCATCCCGTTTCACGAGACGTTGAATCACAGACCAAACCAAACCGCGAGACACGAGCAGCACACGCCAACCAGCATCCCAGCGGGCGCCCTCGCCCTCGCCCTCGCGACAAGTCCGCCGAGGTAATCCGATAATAGGGGCAACGTCCCCGGCCACGGGTACCTCGCCCGAGGAGGCCGAGGTCGCTTCAACCGCGTCCCACCTGAAGCAAAGCCGCCCAAGTTGCTTCTCCTCGTCCCTGAGAGGACTAATCTCGCGATTCACCGCCGAGGCACTGCCGCCTACGAGCGAAGGCCTCTCCTTCAACTGGAAAAAGCGGGCGACTCATGCCAACCGGCCTGACCGGAAGACAGGCGCAAAAGGGGGGAGGCGCAGGCTGTTCACCTCAGGATCTACACGAGTTGACTCCCCTGGACCGCGGCGGGAGAGAACTATGCCCGGCGGCGAGGTGACATCCGCCATGCACCTGCTCTGAACCTCGGGCGCGCGCTCTCGCAGGGCGTTCTGCAGTAGACCAACAGAGTTTGTGACGGCGCATCCGAGTCACAAACTCAGTTGTGCCGTTACCTCTGGCCGCAGGCTGCCGCCTTCAAAATCTGAGAAGCTTCAAGAAAAGGGGGAATGTTTAAGGGGGGAAAGCATTGCTCGCCGCACAAGTTGCAGACAGCGGCAGTTCGGTCGTCTTCACTGTCAAGCTGAGGTTAAACCTAAAGTTCCTCCCGCAACGTGGCTCTTCGAGACCAATTCTAGAACAAATTACAGCACGACGAATAGAGTGACACAGCGAGTCTCGGTCTCTGGCTTTGCCATACTGACCGTTGGGTAAAGGGGTTGGCGAGCGGACGGGCTCAGGAGACGGGTTTCCCGGAAAACGGCGTTCTTAAGCCATCATTGACGGGCTATGGCGCCCTCGTCACGTAGGTATCGTGAACTACAAAGGTGCACCAAAACTTCTTCACCATGGTCATCTTGTCCCTCGTCCGACATCTGCAAGACATCATCCGATCTTACCAGCCAAGTTGTCTTCTCCCCGAGCAGCAAGTCGTCGACCGCCAAGTCCTTTCACCCGACGAGCGTCAAGCAAACGGCCAAACCAACACCGAAAAGCATGGAAAAACAAAAGAAGGAATCTTTCGTTGGGACTTCGGAGCCCCTTCCGCCTCCCAAAACCCGGTACCAACCCCTGTCCCATCACCAATCCTCTCTGCCCCGGCTTCGCGATGCAGCTGCGCCGCAACCTCATTTCGCGGAAGTAGAGGGCGAGTGCCAAAGTGTGTGTGGTTGTGTGGGTGGAGATGAGGCTGCGCAAGCGAGTCGAGTCGGACCCAAAGGCTTGGTCCGAACCTCCTCAGGAGAGGGGCTCCCGAAATGGTCCCTTCGTGATCATGATTGGGAAGGTCTGCCATTCACGACGTTCGCCGCGTAAAGGGGTCGATCATCATTCGAAGATCAGAGAAATCTGCCGAAGCATCTTACGTACCTCTGAGAAGACCCCAAATATGTTAGCAGTGTGTTGACTTGGTATTTCGAGGTTGCTTACGTCTTCACTGGCTTGGTAGTCCTTTTACTCAAGTAACAGCGTCGAAGATCTTCCTCGCGCCAAGATCTTGTCGTCACCCTGGACGTTCAATGTTCATTATGCTCGCAGTCATAATTACATCCCACATCGCCCAGAGTTGTGCTCAAAAAGCGGATGTGTTGGGCATTAGCGCCAAATGTAGGCTCAAGGCCCAATGTGGAGGGCATTCCGGCTCCCCGGCACCTGGCCGATGGGAGAAAACACGATTGCACTTGGTATAAGGGTACCCGGGATTTTCAGCCAACATCCAAGAGAAAGAAGTATCGTGTGCATCTGGCGTTACGCCGTCGTTAATTTGCTGCGCAGTTTCCCTGATCAACACCTGTAGCTTGCTTGCTCGCTGATAAGACGTGTCGACCACTCCTGCTCATCATGCAATTCTGTCGGATGTCAAGAGTCCAAGGACCCGTCTCGAACTGTTTGAAATCTCGGTACGGAGTCTTTTGCGGTCGCTTGCGGCCGCTGCGTACCGTACTTATCGGGGGAGATGCCGAATCGATCACGACGACTCAACCGAACCGTGGGCATGGGTCCTGGGCTCGCCCCATTTTTGTGATGTTTGCTCCCGCCATGCATAACCGGAATATGTAGCTTGCTTCCGCGTGTCACATCCGTCACGTGGGAAGGGGAACTGAGATTATCAGCGACTATCAAGTGCGGATCTGCGAAAGGGCTGTATCATGCCTGTTTCCTCCTGATGGATTTTCCGCACCCCCAAAACAACGGATTGTTCATCCGCTGCTTCCAGAGACTTCGAGATCATCCAAGGCCCTGCCCAGGACCAGGCAGGTTAGCGCCGCCACCCTCGGGACCTTTTGTTCATTTCGTGCTCGCAATGAGCACCAACCCACGCCTTGGTAGGGTCATGGCTGATTCGGACGGAAGCATGGCGGTTGCAACCCGGAGATATCATCATATGTCTTGGGCGAAGTACTACGCGTCCGAGCATCGATAGTGTCCCTCGAACTCCCCCTCGAAGAAGTGATCTGGATTCTGGAACGCTGAAGAACCTCGTCAAACGGGGCTGCCGCCGAGCGGCAAGTGGATCGAAATCTAATAAAAGAAAGATGAGGTCGGCTCTACAGTGTAGACCTAGCGGGTGTTCACATTGAGCGGTGACGAGGGGCCTTGCCCGAGACAATACTACGCAAGGTGTAGACAGGCGCTTTCCCGAGGTCCAGCTTGGGCGTCGTTTCTTTTGAGCTCTGATTCAAGACGAGCAGACGGGAAGCTGCCTAGCATGATAGTGATGGTAGGCAGTGGCTAATACTGTTGCTGTTGTGGAATGGTTGACAAGTGAAGCCTCCTGCCCTTGAGTCTGAGATGACGGACGAATCAAAGCTCTCGGAATGTTCAGGAACTTAGGAGGGAGCGTCATTTACACAAAGACGCGTCCTGCATGTCTGAGCTGAGCGAAGGCAGCACAAGCGGCTATAAACGCGACACGACTTGCCTGTCTGGCGAGCCTGGGTATCATCTCCAAGTCGCCCGAAGAAACGAGGAGAAATGCCGTCTGTCGAGGGTGCCTGCCGCAATTTGGATTGAGGTGATGATGGGGCATATTTCCCCCTTTCCCATACGGTCGCATCGAATCGAAGCAAGCAAGCATGCAAGCCCCAAGCCCACAGCCCACAGGGCTTGGTTAAGCAACCATCGGGGAGCGGGTGTGAACAACCCGGCACCTGGCGAAGCCACCATCTCTCAACCGACAGATCTCATTGGACGGGGCTAAGAGAGCTCTCGTGGTGGCATCGCGTCCCATTCGTTGACGATGCGGCCAATTGATGATCCTGGATGGTCATCAGTGACGGTTTTGGACGAACTGATGACCCAGGACACCCTCAAACATGTCGAGACTGCCAACCTGATAGGACCTTACCTGGCGATGCTGAGATCAGCAGTTCACGGTGCTGTGTGAGCCTGTGAGGCCTGCTGAATGCACTGGAAATCAAGCTGGAGTGGACCGATGGCAGCGACAGAGGCGAAATAGCGACAGGCGTGGCCAGCGAGTCGGGGTGGCTCCGGAGCCATTGCTGCGGCGGCGCACCGGTCGGTGGGTAAGATTAAGCTCCATCCCCATCTCGCATCTCGTGAACAGCAGGGATGTTGGACGGGGATGCGGAGCATCAGACGCAAGGGTCCGGCACATTTGTGAAAGGCGAGTGCCGCTCGATGGCGCGTGGGCGACTTGGGCGACTTGTGCGACGGTGCATCCCAGTATCCCATCCCACTATCGGGCGCACAGTTCAAGGCGCCAAAGCTCAGGCCCGACTTTATCGTGTCTTGATCGCGGTATGCCGGGATGCACCACGGGCTCACAGCTTGGTCGATATTGAACGAAATATCTGGATCAGCCGTCCCGATATTCAAGGGTTGAGGTAAGCATGCTGCATGCCACTGGCGTACCGGAAGCAAGCGGAGAGATGGAAATTGCGCCGCAGGATTCTGGAGGCGACCCAGTTGCCAATCCCGCGGAAAGAAGGGGGCCCGCCGCCCACGGCCACGGACACGGCCACGGTCGAGTACCTTTTACCAGCACTGGCTCCGTCCCGTCGGCTCTTTTTTAGACATGGCAAGGCCACAAGGCCAGGGGGAAAATAGGGGTTCTCGAACCCTAGAACATCAAGGAATCAACGGCGGCGGTATGGAACTTTCGAAGCAGTGGAGCAGCGCAAGCGTCTTCGGGCGTGTATCCGTTTGTCGATCTCGCTCCGGCTCGAGTGTTCCTGAGCCGGTTGGCATGGCCAAAACGTCAGACGTTTTCTAAATTCTCGCGCCTTCAATTCGATGGCCGCTAAGGGGTATCTCGGGGAAGGACGAATGCTAGCCTCTAGGCCTGTAGATCTGGGTCCAGCGTGACGGCCCGAAGACGTCAGGGAAGGAGTGCCAGGTTGGCGTGCGAGGAGAACCTGGGCCTTGCGATCCAATTTCTGGGTGGCGGCTGTGCCTACAAACGACTCGTGCCCGTCGTCATCTTTGCTCGTCGCGCAGTGCTGTGACCTTTGTGAGAGAGACGGCGGCTAACTGCTCGCTTGCCCCGTTGGGATGGGTTGTCGCACCAGCTTCAGATCGAGTCAACATGATAAAGAGATGGTGGTCCGACTAGAAGATAGGTGACCTGCGGTCAGTGTCGATGGACCTCGTTTTGGGCTTGTACTTCAGGTGCCCGGAGAGGGGCATCGTCGCAGATGACATGGTCGTTCAAGGGGGGAGCTTGCTCTACTTTGAAGGGGGTCGACTGTCGGGATGCGTGTTGCCTCGGACGCGCGAAGACTCGTCAGGGTCGTAGAAATCTCCTTGCTCCTGTTCGGGCGGGAGGGGACCAGGAAATGGGGACAGCGACCCTAGACCAACGCCAACGTGGTACGCGATTTTGATTCCGCGTCCGAGGTGCCGGATCGCCAATGGCGACGCGTATGGCGCGGTACCGTATCCGTAGGCATGCGTAGCACGGTAGAGGCATACTACGTATGTAGCAGTGTAGCTCATAATAGCTGACAAGCTGCCAGGGCCGTACAGCAGGGCCATCAAATCGACCCGTCATGGCGGACGTGCCGATACCCTCTCGATTTTTTGGTGAAACCGAACGGTGCGGAGCCTTTGTGCTGCGGGTGTCCTGCTCTCTCTTTTTCTCATCAAATTAAAGAAGTCGAGGGCGTGGAGAGGCGACCCTTTCCCCAAAAGGGAACAGACACACAGGGAACAAGGCCAGTTGGAGCTCGCCGACACGGAGGGGCCAGGCGGGCAGGCACGCTTCAGCCCGCGAGGGGGTCACATCGATGGTTGCTTCTCGGGGAAGGCCTGTCCATGACTCCATGCAGGCAGAGGCAGGTTTGGCTGGGTCGGACTGGGCTGGGCTGCATCTTGGTGGCCGAGAAAGCTGCGAGCCTGTGATCAGTGTGTGATGTGCGTAGGTATCCGTAATAGTATGGTTGCCGTATGGCCTCCGAACTCTAGGCGATTGCCTGTCTCACCGGCCGCCTCGTGCAGCGCGGTGGCATGGAGAAGGAATGGATGCGTATGCGTGTTTGATGTGAATGTTGCACTTGCGACTGCGTCGGTGGTGGTGGTGTTGGTGTTGGGCGCCTGCAGGAGGAACCTCCAAGAAGATTGGCGCGCCGCGAAATGATTGAATGCAGACCAAGGGGGCGATGGGATCTTTGAAGACGCGGCCAAGAAGATCGGGTCGAGGTTGTTTTGCTTGAGGAGATGGTTCCTAGATCTTTGTTTGCTGTCGAGGAACTTCAGGCAGCCCGGTGGTGGAAGTTGTCGGTTTGAGGCAGGCACTTCAACTGCAATGCGCTGTGAGGTAGATGAGGCAGGCGGCATGGATTGTCTCGCCCTTCGTCGCTGCCCACCCAACATCGGTCAGGCCTAGGTACTACGATGATGTACCTTGGGTACTCCTGTGTGTATACGGACTGGAACTGGTGCGCTCCAGACCACCACTTCCAGGCTCCAGAGTACCGGCACAACGTGGGGAGGTTCGGCATTTACCCGCGCTTGATTGGCTATCATGGCTGTGTCTAAGGTTCACATTTTGAGTGAAGTCCAGGTACGGATATCTACATGTAGTGCAGGCAGCGTATGTCTGGGGCAGGTACAGCCCCGCCTTTCCTGCACAACACCACGGCACCAACTCAGGGCATGGGAGCAACGCCCGTTTCATTGGTTGTTGGCTTGAAGGACAGTGCCGGCATACTGTGCTGGAAACACTGAAAGTCGGTTTCGCTGCTGGTCAACACGCTGTGATGCTGCATTGGCGCTCTTAGCTGCTGCTTGATGCTGATTGGGGAGAATTGAATCAACGGAGCGTGACAAGAGGAGGGAAGGAAAGGTTGATACGGTGTCCTAGCAGATCACTATTAATTAATTATTCACCCAAACCTAACCTGGAGATTGACGGGACTTGGCGGCCCAAGGTATAACGGCTGGTCATCATTGAGCGTTCATCTGAATTAGACGACGCTAGCGGTAGGATGTCACGGCAATGTCGTGTTCTGGAAGAAACTATCGTCGTTGTTTCTTTGGAGCTTCTTTGCACTGGTTTGTGGGGGGAAGAGGTGAGAGGGAACGAGTAAGGGCATGGACCTTCTTACAGTAGAGTGTCGGCCCGTTGGTTTTGAATCGCACTGTCTGGAACTGAGTGCCTCTTCTGGCGAGGTGGATTATTTTGTGCATATCTCCCAGCAACGCGCGGGACGGTGAGCGGGAGAACCCTCCTATCCCCGTCGCTGGATCCAGTCCAGTCGGTGAGGACGGGACCTGTAGGTTGTTGATCAATGATGACAGGTAGGAACACACAGCCCTGAGGCCGTGGCCTTCCCGTCTCCAGCTCCCACCCGACCCGATCCTTCCTTTCTTATTTGTCCAGACTGTTCTTAGCCCAGTGCCAGTGCGCAGTAGCAGACAGTGACAGGCGGCAGCGCCCAGCTGACACTGTGCTAGCGCTATGTCCGTTCCCGTTCGCCCTGGCAGCTGCAGCCCCGTGCCCCTGGGGCTGGCTTCCTTCCCTTTGCCATTCCCTTCTCCTTCCCGTCCCTCCTTCGGGCTTGTAACCACCGGGCCTGATATCGGGCAAGTGCGATGACCGGCCAGTCCGGAGATCTAGGCGACTAGTTGCCGTAGTTTTGGTACCTACCTACCTACGAAGGATGTGTGTTGTTTCAGCGAATCTTTTACAATGGAACATGGATACCGAATGCTTTTCTTGACAGGAACGCAGAAGGGAAGCAGCGACCTGGAGCAAAAGCCTAGTGATATGTTGTATCGTACTTAGGCAAGGTAAGTAACCTCGGAAGGAAAGCACAACAGTTCCGTCTGCATCCGTGCCTTCCTGACAACCTAACGCCCCCACGAATCACGATCAGAGTGCGCCTTCCACGCAAGTCTCCAGTCTTGAACTGGCCTGAGGGACATGAGGTAATGGGTAATACAGGAGGCAGATGCCCCTCTTTCCCATCAGAATCTGCAGCACAACACCACCCACACATCCATCGACTGCACCTGCGAAGAGTCTTTGGTGGGCATCCACTTTTAATATGTTCCACCTCAGCAAATGGCGATGGTCCCAATCATTATCACACAGATGGATGTCGCTCGTGTCGAGAACCACGATGTTATTTTGGTCTCCTACACTAGACTCCCGAACTCCTTCTCTCATCTCCATCTGCCCCCTTTCCCCTTTCCTCTCTTCTCGGCTACGAGGCCCGAAGTCGATTGCCTCCCTACACGAATAGAGCTCAAATATCCGTCGAGGATTCTCGTCCCGCTGTGGACACTGACCTCCTCGCCTCCAGGTAGCGACGTGTCTATGTATGATCCAACTCTAGGTAATGGAGGCGCCTACCTCTTCATTAACGGAGCCGGTCACTTTTCGTGGCCCAGTGACCGCAAAGCAAAGGGGGAAAAGGGTAAGAGAGAACGAGAAAAAACAAAAGTCCGGAGAACCAGGTCCCAGTTTTGTATGGCAATACTACCTACCGTCGCGTACTCTACCGGCACGGCTCTCTGGTGTTGCTCCCGGCTCTGGGCTGGGCCCTTCATTGTGTTTGGCATGGGGCTCGACAAGGGCACGGCATGGCATTTTGCCGTCTGCGGCAACTCCCACCCATGGATGATGGGCCAAGGACCACTTTCGCAGTGAAGGGGCCTGCTCCATATTACGGATTATTGATTCAACTTCTCTGCCCTCGTGCTCCCCGGCCTCGCGACAAGTCATGGATGTTGCAGACCGTACTTTTCAATCTTGCCCTTCCTGGTAAACCAAACGGCACGGCTACCACAGCAACTCAGGCGGTCGTCGGCCTTATCTCACCGCACAGGGTGTTCCCTGGCGTTTTCCTCTGACCGCACAGTCTCTGCGGAGGCGCCCTGCCCAGAGTCAGGCAGTGTCAAAGCCAGCATCGAGAGAGTCAGTGCCTGCGTCAACACGCGACTCCTCCTCGCACGCATCGACCACTCGGTTTCCCGACGCAGGACCGGCGGAAACGGCAACGAGAGACAGACTCTGAACGCGCAGATACGACGTACTGGCAGACATAAAACCTAAGGTGAGGTGAGGTTGCTGTCCCGCCTTTCGGCTTCGGTGGGCGAGCTGCCATCCTAAAATGGAAGGGGTACAGAGAGTGTTGAAGGTGAGAGAAGGCGACAGCGACCAGACAGTCAGTCTGTCGTTGAATTGTTTCCTTCGTTCGCAATCCGTCCCATCCAATGCCGTCAAATCATCGGGTCAACGGTGCTCTGGAGTCTGCGCTACCGTACGCAGCTACCGGCGCCAGAGCAAAGCAGCGCCAGAACCAGAGCCGAAGCCAGCCTGGGCAGCAACCCACAACAATAACAGACAGACCCTGACTTTGCTGCTCTGAGCAACCCGACTGGCTACCGGCAATGGACCCCGATTCTTTTGAGAATGGTAACGGTGCCTACTCACAGATGGTGCTGCGTTTTCTCTCTTTCTTTCCTTTGATACACAGGTATTTTGCTAATATTTCCCTGATCCGTCCGGCCGCTTATAGTACCGAGGAACCCTGCCACGCGAAAAGGCACGGTCTGCCACTCTCTGCAAACACCAGTCCATGCCGTCCATCAGTGCCCAAACGAATTAAAACACTTTTGGTAGGCCAGGTACGAATACACGCGCTACCTAGGTACGTACATTATCGATACATTGCGGGCTGGAAAGCACCTACCTTCCCTCATAGCAGTGCCTACTTATTACTGGCAATACACGTCCGTGCCTCATCTAGGATGCCTTACCTTGCGGTGCACACAGACTGGAGTCAGGTCGGTCATGTCTGGCGAGAGTGACACGCACAAGATCCCGCTGCCAGCGGCTACCGTCCGCTGAGCTACTTTTTTAGTGTCTGGTCAGGTGAGAAGGGTAAACCGAGGCTGGATTGCGAGTTGGCATCGACAATTGTCTTCATTCCATGTTCCCTCTGGGTGACTGAATGACTTTCCGTATTTTGCTTTCCCATTCTGATAGCTCCAACTGCGAAAGGTAGGATGGTAAATATGTATAGTGTATCTCACCGCGCAACTCGTCAGAACCTTCCTTTCAACGCTCCAGTTTCCCCTACACTAGGTACCGTACTAAGTACCTGACGAATAGTACGGTGGGAATTGAAGGTACTTCGTCATGCGTGCTTTACCTTGCCTCAACCAGGTTCCTCGATACATAGACCAAAGTATCTCCTTAGTAACTTGACCAGAGATGTGGGCAGGTCGTCGTTGTCGGTCAACGTCCCCCCAAATCTTTACCCTGACCCTGGCCCCGGTTCACTCTGGCCCTGCCCTGTCGCCCCCCAACGCTGCGCAACCGAACCCAGTCCCCCGAGTCCACCAAATTCACTGAGCGAGAGTGTGTCCTTTCCTTCCATTTCCCTTCCTCAGGGGGGGTCCCACGCCGCCTCTACGGTCCTGGTCGCCTGGGGTTTGTGTCCCGGGGCTCTGTGCCGGGCCTACCTGTGGTAAAGTACGGTACCTGGGTGTAAGGTGGTAGGGTACCTTACAAACTGGCAGAGCAAATACACTTCCAATCGTACTCCGTACCCGGCCAGGTCCTTACCTACCTGCCTACCATCTTGAGGGTCTTGAACTCGCTGTACCATTTTGTGCTCTGCTTTTGCACCTGCACCTGACACCTGCACTTGCATTTGCACTCACGCTGCACTCTGCACTCTGCACTCGCTCTTGCCTTACCATCTGTAATTCCCCTCCACTCTCCATCCCCCCTTCCTTCCTTCCTCGCCTTCTGCCGTCGTCGCCACAGCCCACACCCTGTCCCTTCCTAGGTACCTACCCCCGTTGGCTGGCCCGTCTGCCAGGTGGGGCACCTCATCAGCTGCGTCCAGTGTCCACTGTCCACTTCTCATCGTCGCGGAAGGAAAGAGGGAAGGAAGAAAAAAAAAAAAAAAGGAAGCTCCCCTTTTTAGCCTCCTCACTCCAGCTTCTTTTTTTCGCTGCATCAATTTTTCCCTCCTCTATTGCCCTTCCCCTTCCCTCTTCAAACCCTCTCCCTTCCTTCCACCCGCCGTCCATTGAGAATTCTCAGCCTCAACAACAGGCGTCACCACCGCCTGTCACAGCTGTCATCCTCTCCCCCCCTCCTCCTTCCTCCACCACCGCCACCAAAACCCCCTCCCCCCAATACGCGCTTCCACCTACCCAGGTGTTCCCAGCGATCGCGTGTCTGCGACTGCGACTGCAACTCCGTTTGTTTCCCGTCAACCAGTTGCTGCGTCTTTTTTCGGCGGAGAATCCAGCAAGCGAGAAGAGAAGAGGGAAAGAAAAAAAATAAAGCACCAGCCCGCCTGCGCCCATCCCGCACCGCAGCCCGCCACATACCACGGCCAAATCCCTCCCCGGCCCACGCCCGCGCCCACGCCCCTACATAACATCCGCCACGGCATTTTGCTCTATTCTTCTCCTCTCACAGCGTGCGACTTTTCGGCCACCTGCATCTCCCATTTTTTGACCCATCTCGGGGGGCCTTGCACGACCCAAAGACGACGAAAAGCGATCCGAACGAAGCGAAGCGAAACGCCGTTGCCCACGGGATTCTGCTGCTTTTTGCAACTTTTTCTTCTTAATCGTTGCTTGCTGCGCTGCGTCTTTTGGTGATCTTCTCTGCATCGCCGAACCACCTCCCTCGGGACTCGCCCACCACGACCTCTTGCTTGCGTTGAGGGCTTTGCATCTGCAGCATCTGCCGCCGACGCCGCTGCTGCTGGCCCCGGTCATATTGCGCATTCCCTCCACTTCCGCACTTTTTCACTTTTCCCACTCCCCACGGTTCGAGCCTGTTGCTGGTTTCCAACCCCAGTGACTACAACCACGGGCACCGCAGCTGCATCACGAAAACAATGAGCCAGCAACAACACGACATGTATATCGACTATTCGACCCCCGCAAATCGCTCTCCGAGCTCTTCGAGGGCTTATGCGGGCGGTTTCCAGTCCGGCTTCTCCTTGCCTCGCCAGGCCCAGCGCCCCTTGGACAACGGCCTGGGGTCCTCTGCCCTCTTCCCCGCCGACCGTCTTGGCTACAACCCGAGAGCGATGGATCAAATGTCTGCCAATGGAATGCCCGGGTCATACATGCTGGATAACAGCCAGGCGTGGAACTACAACTCTGGTGGCGTTGCGACGGTCAACGGAGCCATGAACGGCGCCAACAGACAGAGGAGTGTCAACCGCCGCGCTGCCCTTCCTACCGTAAGTTGTTTCTCGACTGTGACATGTAGAAATCGACGTCTTTTGAGACTGGATTTTCTGACGGCTTGTAGAACTGGACCGACCAGAGTCTCGGTATGCACGGCTCCTACGGCTCTAGCCTTAACAGCGGCATGTCGAACGGCCTTCGCTACGATGGACAGGGCGATATGCGACCTAGCTCGCAGACGGAGGAGCAGCTCATTCCGACTGCCATTGTCATCAAGAACATTCCATTCGCCGTCCGGAAAGAGACGCTGGCTGCCGTCATGATGGAAATGCATCTCCCCCAGCCGTATGCCTTCAACTACCACTTCGATAACGGCGTGTTCCGCGGACTGGCTTTCGCCAACTTCCAGTCTCCCGAAGATACCAAGATCGTCATTGACGCCATGAATGGCATGGAGGTCCACGGCCGAAAGCTTAGGGTCGAGTACAAGAAGATGTTGCCCGAGGCGGAGCGTGAACGCATTGAGCGTGAGAAGAGGGAGAGACGTGGCCAGCTTGAGGAGCAGCACCGTGCTCCCATGCTGCATCAGCAGCCTTCCCTCCAAACCCTGAACAGCATTTCCAGCAGCTCGAATCGCGGTGCCCTTGGTATGTCAGGCCATCTTGGCACCGTTCAAACATAATTGCTAACTGTTGCAGGAGACGTCAACCTGAACGACCC
This sequence comes from Colletotrichum plurivorum, assembly GCA_014235945.1. Lineage (NCBI taxonomy): Eukaryota > Fungi > Ascomycota > Sordariomycetes > Glomerellales > Glomerellaceae > Colletotrichum > Colletotrichum plurivorum. Next base: position 53,091 of record WIGO01000117.1, read on the forward strand.
CGAGACACTCGAATTCTACACCGAGCTTACCCTCTTCAAGCGTGACAGCTCGCGAGAGATTCTGATTTTCCCTGCTACCATCGCTCCCGAGCAGCGTCGCCAGATTCACATCCTGGCCCACAACATGGGACTCGAGCACAACTCGGTTGGAGAGGCCGACTCGCGACAGATCCACGTCGTCAAGCGCCAGCTGCCGTCGCCTACCACCCAGAACCACATGCCCGCCGTCGGCCTGGACTACCATAAGAAGGGACTCAGCCGGGCGGCCACGTTTGATTTTGCGGCGGACAGAGAGGTTCGTAGCGCCAGCACCAACTACTCGCACGCCATCGGTCGCCAGGGCCCTCACCTGGAGCTTCCCGGAAGTCCCGATGGCAACGGCATGGCCAACCTGCGCGCTGCCAAGAGCTTCGCAGACTTGCGGTCTTTCAGCCCCAGCCCTTCTGCATCATCCTCCAGCTATCTGACGGCGATGAACGGCATCGGCAACATCCCTCAGTCGGGTAACTCGGCTTCTCGTTTCGAGTACAACGGTGCTGTCAACCAGGCCGGCGCCCTTGCAACGCCCAACTTGACACCGACTTCCGGTACTGTCGGTACTCCGGGTACCGACAGCAGCCTGCTCAGCTCTCTTGGAGGCCTCAACCTGGGATCGTATGAGTCCTCGGCCCATACCCAGGCCCGCAGCACTCCTGGCGCCATCGGAAGCCAGCGCCCCGGTGCCAACGGCGCAAGCCGCAACGCACCCGAGAGACAGCCCAGGGGTCCGGAGTGGGAGAACTCTGCGGCGGGCTTTAGCGGACGCAACCGCTCCAACGGGCACATGCAGCGCGGCAGCGGTGAGTTGGCCTCGTAGAAGGTGATTGCGAGTGTCGATGCTGATATCCAGATCTAGATTCTTCCGACAACGCACCCCGTGCTGGAAGTGCTTCTCGATTCCACTAGACAATAACCCTAGTTTCCTCACCGAGACTGCCACCGCAAACATTACCACGAGGACACGATTCATGACTCGCGACGCATAGAGACTACAAAACGACCTTCGACGAGTTCACCCAGCCCCCCCACCCCTAGCTCGGTAATCGACAACAACCTGTGTTATTTCTGCCATCGCTTTTCATGATGGACAATCTCCACCCCCTTACTGCTTATAATGATGATTTGTTGGACACACGAGCCTTCGGCAGCGTCACGATGCTTCGCTCGGCCGTCTCGGATTTGGTGGATAGAAGAATCCTGCGTCGCGGCGGCATCCATTTTCGGATTCACGGCTCCCGCCAGACAAGGAAACCTCGGCTCATCGCTGTTTCACGACCAGAGAAGGATGAACGGAAAAGAAACCTGGATACAAGAAAAAAACTTGATATGGGCAACCATTTCGACATGGCAAGGCGCCCATGGCGGTCTTCTATACCCCTCCTGTTTCCCCGCCATATCTCCTTTCATGGCGCGCGGAAGCATATGAACCACCTTTGACGATGAATACGCTGTTACGACCTTTTCATGTCTAGATAGCTGTACCAGCATGCTCGACAAAACCCGATTTTTGGATGACGAGACCATGCTTCGGCGACCATGACTATACCCACCTAATATCGCGCGGTCCGGCATCATCTTCACGCCATGACGACTGAGGATGAATGCTCGTCTCCCGGCTCACCCCACGCCACGGCCAAGTTCAGTTGAGCCTCTCGACCTTGAAATACCACCAACCCATGAGCGGGTCACTGAAGAAAAAAAAGTTTGATCTGATTTTCGGGTGCTGTTTTCTGTTCTGGCATTTCCTTGTTTCGTTTTTGGGTTCGTCCCATGCGCCCTTGCCCCGGACCCCCCCGGGTTCTCGACCGCGCCTCCGATGGGCAATGCTCTGCGTTGTTCCATCAGGATGGTACCCTGGGGATCCTCGGCAGGGGCATCGGCGTTGAGGCTGCATTGGGGCTGCTTGGTCATGCTTTCTTTTTCGATTCTCAAATGGTCCCCAGGTGACCAGCTGGTAGATTTTGCTTTTCTTTTCCACTGAAATTTTGCATGCATTTGCGAGCATTCTAGTGGAATGACAGGACGATGAGAACAGTGGATGGTCATATGTCGATATTATGGGGGTGGAGACACAAAGATGGAGATGGGGAGATGAGATGAGATATGGCAAACGTGAGGACGGCCAGAGCGATTTGAGTGTATGTGCATCAGCACAGATAATACGACGACAGTGGATGATGATGTACGGAGAGAGAGAGAGTTGCACACTTTTGGGCCGCTGAGCCTTTCGCACCTTGTTGAATATACTTGTTTGATTTCATCTGAGCCCGACATGAGCGAGTGACTGGATGAGATATAGATGGCTGTCATCTGTTGGATCTTTGTTTGACCTCCAACCCTCCTTCCTAACCCTTTTCCGAAAGCTGTGACTCGGCTGTGGCATTGGCTGCAGTTGGGCCCCGAGCATCCCAGCAGGCTATATATGTGTGTGTCCCGTCGCACAAAGAGAAAATCTTCAGCATTCTACACCCTGCCTGTCAGTGTCAGTGTCAGTTGGGGGAAACCAGTTGGCAAGGGGGGCGGTTAAGGCCTTCTTTGTCCGAGTCTCTGCCTGGCCCGGGCGAGCCCACATGGGTGTGTGTGAGGTGAAGGTCATGAATACAGCAATGTGTTCCCGGTGAATGTGGCCCAGAATACACTCTCTCTCTATTCTTGGCCCATATCTTACTTAAGGTACTACTGAGGGGGGGCATTGGGTAGAAGGGAGCGAGTTATTGTTCTGATGTTGTTCAAGTCACTTGAGCACACCATGTCGACGACACATGCTCATTCACCAAAGTGAGTTGAGTGAATGACGGCTCACCCGCTTTCTGCTTTACAAACTGGCCCTGCAACGCTTTTCTGATGTTTGCTCCGTTGCAGCAACTGTGACTGACTTTCTGCATCCTTCTTCTTTCACTCTGTCAAAAAGTGAAGGTAGGGAGAAAAACATAGCCCACCTCCCAAAGGTTTCCTCATCCACCCCTTCATCACATTGCATTGAAACCAACACCATTCTTGGCCTTGAGCTGAGTCTCTCCTCAGGCAATGACATCCCACCACCAAACCTCCCCTCCAACACCACAACAGCAACATCCCCTCATCCCTCCATCACCAAGTCACCACAAACGCCTCATCGCCCGCAGCCCCCTCTCCCCCCTCCCACCGCCAGACCCCAAGCCCTGGATCTGGCGCTGCCACGCCTGCGGCACCGTGTTCCGGCTCTCCTGCACCCGCCGCTGCCTCGAATGCGGCCACGTCCTCTGCACAACGGCCGGCGTGGGCCGGAGGGGTAGGAGAACGAGGCCGTGCCGGATGGAGTTCGACTACGTCGCATGGGCGGCGCGGGGACGCTGGCGCAGGGATATCGGCGCCTCCTCGTCTGGCGATGGCACTGGACAGAGGAAGCGGAAACTACCACCCTCATGGGACGAAGAGGACGAGACTGCTCGCGGCGGGCAAGAAGCGCGACCCACGTGTCAGAGGAGGAACTGCTGGCGGAACTGCGACTTTCCCTCACAGTGTCGGTACGCTGGACAGCAAGATGCCCCGAGGCTGGGTGAAGCGTTAGTGGAGTTTGAAGACGTCGACACTTACTACGACGCCTACTACAACGACGACATCGAAGACGATGATGAGGCTGGCCTCCTCGCCGGGGCAGAGTACTTCGGGGAGGATACGCCCGGGTCTGCGGATGACTTGCTGCCGGTCGATCCCGCGTTGGAGTTTGAGATTTTCAGCGATGCCGCGGACGAGGTGGTGCCTAGAGGAGAGGAGGGGTGGAAAGAGTGGTGGGATTATGATGACGACGATGATGATAGTGGAACCCGTCAGAACGAAAATGTAAACATCATGAACAAGAGCGAGAGCGAGAAATAGCCATTACTTGTGTAGCCAGGCCTTAAAAGTGTCAGTCACCAAGGAAGGCATGCTGTTTTGACCCTGTTTGCGCCCATTACAAATTTTTATTCGTCTACCTAAGCTCATCAGCCAGTGCCATATCCGCGTGCCTCAGGAACCGGAAGAGGAACCTTTAGTGTTATACAGTATAGGTGCCACACTCGGAGCGAATCTGCGAGATGCCCAAAGTGGTGGAGGTACCCTTCATCTCTCAGGAACGAGGCGCTCTTGGCTCCTCTGCGGCGTCTCTGAACATCATAGCTCGCTTGCCGTCAAAGGCAAACAAGGTCAAGCACAAGACGCGGTGTCTTGTGTGCTGCTTGCTGCGAGACTGGCTTTGTCGAGCAGTAGCTTTTCTCTAACATCTGGCGCACCAGCCTCAATCGTCTCTGACCAGGACAAGGAAAGCAAGCAAAACGCATCCCTTCAGACCGAACCTCCCCGAAAAGAAAAGTGACCATCCAGAAAAGACAACGGAGAATACCAGTAGCCTGTAAGAAAATTCCATGTCGGCTGTCGGGGTGTTTTACGCCTCGAGGGCCTTGGCCTTCTTCTTCTGCTCGACCTTGAGCAGCAGGGCACGGTTGATGTGTGGCAGGACACCACCGAAGGCGATGGTGGCACGAATCAAAGTGTCGAGCTCCTCGTCGCCGCGAATGGCGAGCTGAAGGTGGCGGGGCGTAATGCGCTTGACCTTGAGATCCTTGGCGGCGTTCTAGAAGGCGCGAGTTAGCGGCCTGTCAGGCAGAAACCACAATGAGTCAACGCGGGGAGCGAGGGGGGTTTGAACTTACGCCTGCAAGCTCGAGAACTTCGGCTGTCAGGTACTCGAGAACGGCGGTGACGTAGACGGCCGCTTTAGCACCAACACGCATCTTGTTCTGGGTGTTGGCCTTCAAGAAACGCTTGACGCGACCGCAGGGGAACTGGAAGATCTAGTCAGAGGGCTGCAACGCAAGGCAGAAGAATTTTGCGGTCAGATGCGTCATCCGGGTGTGCGACGTCGAATTTTCTGGGCCCAACCGCCATCGTGCACGCGACCAGCACGTTGTCCATCATACCATGCTGCGTGTTCGACGGGAAGGCGGTCGCGTGCGATGGAACAGGATGGTCGCGGCGATGATAGGGTTGATGTTCGATAATGTGGCAGCTGCTGGCGTCTAGCAGTGCAACTGGACGCGTCGGAGAGGAATCGTCGGTCGGTCGTCGGTCGATGTCGGAGGGCCCAGAATTCGACGAGCAGTCGGCGGCGCATCATGAGCACGGCGCAAACTTACCTGCAGACCAGCGCGAGCCGAGTGGCTCTGCTGCTTCTTGTTGGGGACTTCGGCGGTGGCCTTGCCTCCAGACGTCTTCCCGCCAGACTTGCCCTTGCCTCCGGCCATTGTTGATACCGGCGAGGATGCGCGAAAAGATTCGATAAATTGGTGACTTAATAAAAATCGACGATCCGGTCGAAGCGGAGTCGCGCGAATCGAATGGAAGGTATAAAGACGTCTGGTCGAAAAAGCTGGTTCGGTGTGGTGATGGGAACGGAGGGGTTGTCGACCGAAGCTCTGGTGGAGGTGGATGGAGTTGGCAGAAATTTAGGAAGAAGGCTGACGGTGATTGTTGTTGTTCGTCGGTGACGGCAGGTCGAGAGGACAGGGGGGTTGGATTGGGCGTTGAGGGAGGAGCTTCCAGCGAGAAAATCGAAAATCGTAGGGCAGTCGGGTCGGTGTGGTTGGCTGATTGGAAAAGATAGGCGTAAGAAGGGGGGGTCCACGGCCAGTGCTTCGTGCCAGGCAGTCTGGTGCCTGAGGTGAGCTCGAGAGTGCCGCCTCCAGCGTTTCTGCCTCTTTTTCGCTGGTGCTTCTGCTGGTGCTGGCGCAGCTCTGGCAGGCAGAGTTTGCTGTAACGTTTGCTGAGCATCGCGTTCGCCGCTCTGATTGGCCATTGGAGCTGAGCTGTGGACCGATGGTTGTGTTATGGCGCTAGCGTGGAGCGCCCATAATCGGTTGACATCCTGTTACTGCCAGAATGCTGCGGTTGCCGAAGTAGATCCGGCCGGGTGACGCAGGGGCCACCCAGATCCAGGCCAGAGCCAAAGGCAGGCAGGCGGCTGATGGATGAGAGTGAGATGGGAGCCAGCGGCTGTCGCTCAGCGTCCAAGACATGGCCTTGCCAATCTGGAAGTCCCCGGGAGAGGCATAACCAGACTGACAGAGACAGCAAGGCGCTTGTTCAACTCGAACAAACGCCCAGGTCGCAAAGATATGGCGCGGTGACTGAGAAACACATACCTTGGCCTACCTCGGGGACGAGGCTCTGCCGCGGGTGCCAGCAGCAGCCCTCAGCCAAGCATGCTGCACCGCGGTGAGACGGCCAAAAGAAGAATCGAGAGTAGAATGACAGGCTGCCATGTCAGGCTGGAGCCAAATGCAGCCCATCTTGAGCCGCGGGGGTGGAAGTCGTCATCTCGACGGTGATGTTGCTGAGGCTGGCCTCGATGTCGACGCAAAACGCAGACCAAGGAAAGCGTCCCGCACGAGGCTGGTGACCATGTGGCGCTAGTCACATGATGAGGCTGGTGCTTTTACCTCTGCCGGGCTCGGGCGGCCCGGGGTCCGTCTTTTGCTGACCAAGGACGGTAAGGGAAGGCACAGGGGAGGACATGCGACGGCAGGTTCGGATGGCCCACATTGCTCCCGTCCGGTCTCCACCGGAGTTCGCAGTGTTCAGTGTTCACCCAGATGATGATCTGAGCACCGGAGGCACGTGTCATCTCTGATCATTGGCGACCCATCGCGCGGAAGGCCGGCAGCTGATGCCAAGTGGCACTGCCTTGGCCGGCTGCCGCCCATCCCAGTCCATCCCGCCCGTCCTCTTTGCCCCTCCAGTGGTTCCCGGTCTCAACCTCTGCCCCTCATCTGCAGTGTGGACAGCCGTGCGTGCCTGAGTTTGCATGTGCATCATCCCTCATCACGCGCAGTCGACCGAGTCCGAAACTCTGCCCAACTCAAATCGAGTCAGCTGACGGCGTGGTCTCGACCGCAGCAACGACGTCTTTGCTTTTCTATAGGTCGCCATCCACGCATACTCTCACACGTGACGACTGCTGGCCTGGTCGACGTCAGTCCGGCAGTGACTCAGTTACATCGCGTCGAGTCTCGTACTTTCACTGCCTGCAAGCGTCGTTTTTCGGCCTTGGAAACGGACTCCATCTTTGCCCAGACAACGCCGTGTGATGCGCAGTCGCCGCGTCGGCTCACAAAGCTTGATTGCTCATCGGACATCGGAGACGGGGAACTTATCGACCGAACAGGCCGCACAACGCCGCACCGGCCGGCCAAACAGCCCATATTACCGCCGGTATCCTCGGGTAGGAATTTGTTTGTACTGGGGATAAGATGCCGTCCAGCAGAGCCGACGATGGAGATCGCTCCAAGCCACCGGGTTCTCGATGGCCGCACGCTTCCTTCCGAGAGCTTCCATTTGATGACAGACAGACGGACAAATTGACAACCTCGGGCAGGAGAAATGCGGGGAAATAGCTTCTCGCGGATTCGGTGGTGGACTGGTGGTGGTGGTGATTGACAAGGTCACTTGAAACGTTCCTCGGAGAACGCTGGGATGGCTTGGCCAATTCGAACCAGCTCCGTCGGCGATGGCCCTGCTCGCCTGCCTACGCCCGCGGTCCAGAGCTCTTGAATGCTACGCCATGCGGCGTTCCTAGGAGTCCTAGGCCACATGGATGACGGGAGTGAGGGGAGATCCCAGGGAGACGCGGAACCCCTAGCATTCGAAACACGCAGCACACCCAGCGTGGCAGCGCCCAGCACCACCATCAGAGCCGTGGAAAGATGCTAAAGATGGACATGGAGATGCTTGGCCACGTTTGGACGTCGGCTGAGGCTGATCTGAGCACCCCTAGCCTAGCATCTAGTGCACGAAGTGGTGCCGTAGTTTGCGTAGTGTAAGCAAGAGTGGTGGACCATGCAAGATGGAAGGCCTCCTGTCTTGGCGTTGCCCCCAGTACACACATTACATGGTACAGACTGACGTGGACTCGTCTCTGTTTTTTTTTTATATGTACAATGAGAGCCCACCACGGCCCATCGTGCTTGAAGGCTTTGCCAGAAACAGCGTCGACGGGAAGCCCTCCCTCCTCTGCCCCTCTTTCCCACCGCCTCGAAGCGAGACGGTCAGAACCTACACGAACAGTCGGTCGGCCCAACAAGAGGGAGAAAAACAGAAAACCCCTTACAGCTCGACCCTGACCCGACGCTTGTTGACGCCCAAACCACGACTTTGACGGGAGCCCACGGACCGGGACCCCACCTCGAATCCGAAGACATTGGACCATCGAGGTACCTCGTCCCACGCCCAGCCTCGGCGCCGCGTTGCGTACCCCGCAGGTCACCGCTGCAAACTACACGCACCACCCCCAAGGCCTAGGTAGGCATTCGGGACGCAAGCCAGGCACGCCTCAGCGGTCCCCAACCCCCTACACGACGTAGGTGTCTTCACTGTTATACACTATACCTCCATAGTAGGTAGCGTACAAAAGGTACCAGAAGCTCATTCCAGTCCAGTCCGTTCATTGCAGGTCGCCCTAAAAAGGTGAGACCACTTTCGACAGAGTTGGTCCTCTGCTTCCTGGTTCTGCCCTTTTTCTTTTCTCTTCGCCTCTGCATCTGCACCGAAAACTCGAACGACATTGCAGGTGGGAAGGGAAAGAAACAAAAAAACCCTGCATCAGGCCCAGATCAGCTCCGCCGGTGAGCAGGCGTGGCAGGTAACAAGCGGGAGACCCAAGAAGAAGCAAACGGGGGACCCAGTACACTGTACCCGTAACCCAGTCAAGGCGGCGGCTACGGCCTAGGTACCTAGGTAGGTACCTACAGCCTACTGGCTACTGGCTACGGATACAGTGCACCTTCCTTCCTCGCCTCTCACCTCACCAACCATCACCGATCTCTCACCCGTCCCTCCCCCTCCGCCTTCCTCGACTATTACTACTACTTGAGCCGCTCCTGCCCTTTTCTCCCTCCTTCCCGGTCTTCTCTCTTGCTTCGGCCCTACCTATTCTCCCTTGTTTCTGAACAAAACACCATGTGCTTCCGGTTTACAGCCACCGAGGCTGCCATCGCGGACGTCGGCTAAGAACAACAGCAAGACGTCAAGATCAGGCGAAAGAGAGGAGGAGAGAGACAGAGACTCTTCGCTCATTCGCTCGTCGCATCACACCCACCTCGCGCCCGCTACTCACTGATCACTCAAACAACACCACTCACGTGAATTTATTTATTATTGACCCTTTTTACGCTCTTGCCAACTCAACTCAACTTCTGTCGACTTCGCCCCAACTTGTGGCCTGGGATTCCCGGCGCACATTACAGACCCGTTTCACTTCATCCTCTCTGTGGCACGCCGGGTTCCATCCAGTTTCAACCTCCGGTGACGAGGGGATCCCCGGTCGCCTGCGGCCTAACAGCTTGAGAGAGATCCATCTGCCTTCGAACGGGAACCGGCAGCAACTCCCCATTTAGAACCACTACACACAAAATCGCCACGGCTTCACGTACGTCCCGTCGCGGGCCATACTATGGATGCCCTCGAGGTAGTCCGCTCTTTTGGCAGAGGCATCAACCGCGTTGCTCGTGGTGTGCGAAGGAAGGTCCGCCGAGACCAAACGACATCATCATCATCATCATCTGATCATGTCTCCCCCACTTCGTCGGCCCCATCCCTGTCCGCTTCATCCACCAGCGCCGAGCAGCCACACCTCCCGACCGGTGCCCAGACCGATCTCGAGGCTCAGCTTCCCGTCCTGACGGCCTCACATGCCTATGCCGCCGTCCCGTTGGCATCGCCGCCGCCACCGCACTCCCCGGTCACGCCGCATCCCGCCCCGATATCACCACCGGCCCATGTCGTCCATGCTCACCATCTTCCCACCTTGGCCTTTGGCCCCTCGGCCCAGCATCCCTCTCATGATGCATCTCATCAGACAAGCCCGCCTCACTCGGCCAGCTCAAGCATTTCCAATACCCAGACTCTGATTCACAACGGCAGCGACACTCATATCCAGACTCTTACTGTGCCGGGACACCACTCTCAGCCCGTCTCGCCCCTGTCACCCCCTCCGGCGGTACTTCACTCGCCAGTGTCTCCCTCGTTCGTCCCCTCGGCCATATCCTTTGCGCCTCAGGTTCACCCCAACTCGCCAATTCCTCATCCGCTCAACCTGTCCGCCGCAGCATCGCCAGCCCAGTATATACCCTCTCCTCTCGACTCGCCCCTGCCCCTGGATCTCGAGCGACAAAACTCCGACCAGGAGAAAGATGCCGTCTCTCTCCGGCCGAACAGTGCCCGGCCCCGCACTTCCCGCTCACGGCGCGACTCTGTCATCGAGAAAGTCGCATCCCTCGACCCCCGTCGACGCTCTAGGTCCCTCGGTCCCAGGACGGGCAACGGCTTGATGGACCTGCCCCCGGAGCTGCAGCTCCTCATTATTGACCACCTCGAATTCGGCGAGCTCGAGAACCTGCGCCGCACCTGCCGCTTCTATCGCAACTTTCTTACGAAAGAGACGATCCGCGACTTGTTCGGCGAGCAATTTCGCCTTGCTCTGCTTGCCCACTGCTACATCTGCCTCAAGTACGACCCCACCAGAGGCAGCCTGCTATGGGCCGACTACAACCACCCGCGCTACCCGCTCGCCAGCAAGTGCGTCGACTGCGCCTACCAGAAGAACGAACTCTGGGTTGGCAAGAAGGTTGCCCTAGGAAACTACGCCAGCGTGTGGATCTGTCGCTGGTGCGGATATCCCGTGACCAACGCCTCGGCGCCCAACCAGCCCGAGTTCCACAAGAGCTGTTACTACCACTACAACAACGTGCTCATCGTCTATTTCCTGCTGGGATGGATCCAGCTGTGTCTCGGAATCGTCGCTGGTGCGCTTTGTTGGAGCTATTTCAAGCACGAGGTGCTGGTTCTCGCGCCTTCGATTGTGAGTTTCTCCGGCCAGGTCTACTTCTGCGCCCTCGGCTAACTCGGATAGGTCAACTTTATCCTATTGTGGTGGTCTTTGGCCATTCTCATTGTACGAGGCGAGCACAAGCGCACATACCACATCTCTCTCATCCTCGAACTCGCCATCCTCGGGCTCTGGTGTTTGCCCCTTTATGTCTTGGTCACTCTCAACGAGGAGGACATTGTTGGGCTGCAGGACCGGAGGGTCACCGTGACCCTGGTCTTCGTTGTACTGAACATGTAAGTCGCCGGCCTTGGCAGCCGCGGGCGCGTCACACGCAATGTAACTAACGCACGCCAGGTTCTTCCGCCTCCTGAACGTTCTCGGCAACTTGATCCTCACCCTCGAATGGAGGCACTTTGCGCGAAACAAACCGCGCTCTCCGCCCCCTGCAAAGTTCGTCAACATGGTCCTGGCCGGCCTTGTGTACTGGACATATCCCCAGTCTATCGAACAGGAATATCCCGCCCAATACCACCTCTTGGACACGGGCCGACGCCGAATCAAGCGCATCCTCGCCGAGAGGAACCGACAGCGCCAGCGGCAGCAGCAATTGATGATGCACTAGACGAATGAAAGCAACTATGACTCTATCGGATCTGGACTGGAACGGTTTTCTTTTTCTCCTTTTTAACGAAACTTGGAACGAACGAAATATCATGAAGTCGGACTCGAGAATGCGTAATGATATGGACGAGGGAATTGGTTTTTTGTTTTTTTTTTTTCGATTTCAACGAGGCAAACCGGCAGGCGAATGGGTATCAAGGCGTATGTTGGAGCATGGGAAACGGGCTATCAGGACGGAAGCGGGTTTTGTTTTCCTCTCTTCGGTTCCTTGGATCAGATTCCCATACCCCATAACCCACCTTGTAGATGATACCCGACACAGCAGCCTGTTGGATCTCAACAGTACGACGCCGGCGCTGGTAATGAACGACGGCACGACGCCGTATTAGAGAAGAAGCGAAGAGAATTCGAATATCTTGAAACACTCATATACACACACATCAGATGCATTTCCTGTTGACTATTTCAGGCCCCGTCTCGTCATACTCGGCCCTCGAAATGCACATGCTGCTGAAGGTGGACAGCTCGCTGAGGATCGAGCCCCCTGCCCAGGCCGAGTACATCCTGTTCCGCGGCGAGATGATGTTGACCATCTTCTTAGTTGTGGAGTCCTAACCCTCCAATTCTTTCTTCAGCCTCTCCCCGAAGTCGGGTATTAATGTATTCCCACCGGCCTTCGCATGGTCAGTCAGCACTCATCCTGCGGCCACGTCGTCTCCCAGACATAAGAGATCACTTACAAGCACGACGTTTCTGTACAACGTCTCCCTCAACGTCGCATCGCACCTCGAGACCGTCGACCGCGCGCACGACGTGAACCCGCCCTCATCGAGCCCGACGACGCCGTGGTTGAACATGGCCTCGCCAGCCAGCAACCCCAGCGGCCTGCGCGGCGCGATCACCCGGCCGTCCGGCAGTTCCCAGCGTCTCTCCTCCCTGCTCGCGCCCTCCGCCCGCCGAGCGCTCTCGGCTCCGAAGTCGAGCGCCACGCGGGCGTATCTGACCTTCAACGCGCCGACGACGTCCTTGCGCTCGCCGTTGGAGGAGAATACAACACCCTCGTCCCACAGAAGCGCGTGCGCGAGCCACGAATCCAGCGCCTGCCCCGCCACCTCGGTGCGCCGCGGGCGCGGGCGAAGCTGCGTGAATTCGTAGACTGGCACGATGCAGGTCTGCGAGTATCCCGAGTCGACCACCAGCGCCGTCGGGCGATTAGCAGCATATGCAGATAGGAGACCCGGGGTCGCGGCGTAGTATGCCGATGCGTCGAAGGTCTCGAAGACGATGGTTATCTGGTCGAGGCTGTTCTTCCGGATCAGAATTCACAGCATGGAGAGGGATGTGAGAATCATCTGCCAGGCTTACCGCTGTCGGCCCTGCGGATGGATGAACGGCTCCGTCATCAAGATGGGACGAGACGCCGAGGAGGCGCCCATATCGGAGAAGGCGTGCCACCATATCTTTTCCACGTCCTCCCAGCTGGAGACGACTCCGTACGGGTCGAGAGGCCGTCGAACGCGGTGGAGGTCCGGGTCCGCGGGGTCTGGGTCAACCGCATGGCCGATGTTGTATACGGACTGTTCAGGTCAGTTGCCCGGCGCAAACAAGTTACCTTGAGATCTATAGAGTGCTTACTTTCCAGTCGTTCGTGTTCTGATTTTCCGGTGTTCTGGTGGGATACTGTATCAGACTCGCTGGTGGCTCTCGTCAGACCTGTGCGGGAGAGAAGCAACGAAAAGGTGGAATATTGTGTTTACGGAATATTGTAGTAGGCTCTACGTCGCCTCCGTAGCCGGCTTTGATGAAGCCGGATCTGTCGTTTTCAGTTACGTAGCTGTTGAACTACCTTCAGGAATCACGTTCGAAAAATGATGTTTTGCCATACCCATTGTCTATCACGATGGCCGGCGGGTACATTCCGGGAAAAAAGCAAGCATTCGCCAAGTAGTTCAACGTAAGCTTGTTTGTGAGCGTGGGAATGTGACAGGTTTATATGCTCGGAAACCACAGCTGTGCTTGTTGAGGCTGTGCCGTCCAACGAGCGGAACCATGCTTGCAGCCTATCACAGATGCAGACAACAGGATTTGTCGTACGTTGGTTCTTCTCGTAGAAAAGGAAATCTCATGGGTTGTTTCAAAAGTAAAGAGATCAGGCTCAGCATCGTCTCGACCAGACTGCCAGCTAGAAACCTCTTAAGGGGCAACGTATCAGATACGACTCAACCGTTAGTCCAGGGGCCTCACTCTTGCCAAGTCAGAAATTCGTGTTCAGTCATCAGTCCAGTCAGCTTCATTAATCATCGCCGCCAACTATCTACCACTCCGCAGCATATCTTCGTGCAAGATCCAAATCGTCACTCCACGTAAACCCCCCATCAGCACTTCCCCCGCAAAATGGACCCCGTCCTAAAATACCTAGACACACACATCGACACAACAGCAGCCATCATAAACCCCCCAGCAAAGATCCAACTCCCCTCAAACTCCCTCTGCACATCCCCCACCGCATCCCACCTCGGCCTCTGCGCAGCGCCCCCGATCGGATTCCCAATCAACGCACCAACACTAGCAATCGTGTACCCCATGCCCAGGCGCGTGCCGGACTCGGCCAGGTCGTCCGTCAAGTTCGCAATGGTCCCCGGCGGCAGCGACACCATGCCCCCGGACACGAAACCGTACACGACTGAGACAACAATCAAACCGGGGAGGTCGTGAGCAAATCGGAAGAGGAAGAGGATGACGGCCGAGGCGAGGCAGCACGGCACCATGACGGTCATGCCGCCGTACCGGTCGGCCAGCCAGTTCGGCGCGAGACGGCCGATCAGGCTGGCGGCGTTCATGGCGCTGAGGAGGTAGAAGGACGTAGACTCGTCGACGCCGAGGCGGATGGCGTAGGCGTCGACGAAGAAGAAGGGGACGTAGACGGAGCCCATGATGAGGGCGAAGGCTGTAATCCTTTCTGTTAGCAGCATACCATGGAACGCAAGCTGGGGAGAGTGACTGACCGATGACAAAGGTGATGTAGGGCACGTCGCGGAGGTGCTTCAGCCGGATGAGCGCGCCGCGGCGCTTCATGTTCGGCCGGAGGCGCATGATGGCGATGCACACCAGCAAACTCCCCGTGACGATGAAGGCGAACACCCGGACGGCCCAGGGGAAGCCTATGGACGCGATGAGGCGACGCTCCATGATGGGGTACACGATTCCCGCTGTTGCCAGGTCAGCCCGCCGCACACACAACATCGCTCCTGACAAACACCAAAACTGACCCAAACTGCTCCCCGTGGCAGCAATCCCCGTCGCAATCATCCTCCTCCGCCGAAAGTACAGCGGGATCAGCGCGACGCTCGTCAAACCCAGCAGCCCGCTCCCCATGCCGACGCAGAACGCCTGCGCAAGCAGGATCTGCCAGTACCGCGTGCACAGGCTGAGCATGAACAGGCCCAGGGACGTCATGGCCGTGCCGCAGACGAGGATGAGCCGCAGGTAGCCCGCGTCGAGCAGCCAGCCGGCGCACACGCCGACGAGCATCATCAGGAAGAGGTGGATCGACCCGATCCAGGCGATCGTCGAGGGGTCGGTGTCCGGGAGGAGGTTGGTGGAGTAGTAGGCCTGGAAGACGCCGAAGGAGTTGGACAGGCCCCTGAGGAGTGTGAGCTGGTGGACAACACGTCTTCAGAGCTAGGTGTTGTCAATTTACCATGTGTTGGCGAAGAGGATCCAGCTTCCGAGGACCTGGAGCCATGCCGTCACGCCGTGGTCCATCGGCAGCTCGTCCTCCTTCGCATCCTGGACCGGCTCCTCGTCGCTCGTGGGCGAGGAAGCCTCCGGCGCCTTCTCACCATGGGAAGCCACCATGACCCGCGAAGGCTCTTCCAAACCGTTGCTGTTAATCCGCAAAGCCATGTTTGGGCAGTATCAAGAGTTCTCCAGCATGAACGCAGACGAGAGGACTGAAGCGGGAGGCAGAGCCTCCGTTATATACCCCTCGGGTCCGCGGCCGGCCTCCCTCTTCCCCATTCTCACCCAAGCCGAACACGGCATTTCGCGATGGGAATTGCGGCCGCGGCTTACGGGGGTCGTCGGGTTGCCAAGGCACCAAAGTCCCCCGACGGTGAGAAAGTCTCGACCCGGTGGCCGCGCCCTGCAGCCGAGGGGGTGCCACTCCCCGGATCTTGCTTGCATGTTAGGACATCTAGTTTCTGTGCCGGTGGATGCTCGTCTGTAATCTGCTTGGAGGTCATGTTCGTCTAGAGGCTCATTCAGCGTCTGAATCAAAAGTCTTCGGTTTTGATTTGCTATTCTTACTTGACATGTGTATTCCAGCGCCCTTCATGTCAAGATGTGGAGCATCCCTCCGGCTGCAGGCATCCCACGTAGGTTCAAGCCGAATGGCAGGGCGGAAGCAAGGGGCTTGGGCCCCTAAGTTCCGTGTGAACCTCCGAAGCCGAGAGAATCATGTCGTTGTCGATGGTAAACAATCGATATGTCAGTCGTAGTGTACGCCATGTTTGGGGGGGACGCAGAATGAAGTCCAGACAAAATGTCTTGAACAGATGCTTTTTTCGAGAATCCCTTCCTCTCAAACGGGAGATTGAGTGGCATCTGGGGCTTGCAATATACTTTTATACTTAGACCAACTAATACGCGTCGGCTTCGGCTTCGGCTCACACTTGGTGGGTGGGGTATGGGGCCGGCTCGCCTGCATGATCGACCCAGGAAGCAAAAAGACGGTCACCGCAACTGCCGATAGCGAAAGATTGCACAAAAAATGACTGACAAAAGAAGAACCCGTGTGAATGATCTGTGTCAATCGCGGTGAGGATTTGAGCCTCACGCGGGGGTCGAACCCGCAACCTTGAGATTAAGAGTCTCACGCTCTACCGATTGAGCTAGCAAGGCGGGTCTTGAATTGTTGAAGTGCCGACTTCTTTTTTTGTTTAAGTAGCCTTGCTTCAGCCTCGCTCCCTCTCCCCGTCGTCCCCCTCGCTTTTGGCTGCTCCCCTTTCCTCGTTTTCTCCTTCGCTTTTGCTCGCCCTCTCATTTCTTGTTCGCTCCTGCCTCACCCGAGGCGGCAAACGACATTCGCGGATCCGTGGAAGCCGATCCGTTGAGGTGGCCGTTGACCTGGGGCAATGTACTCCGGGCAGCCTGCTTTGCGAAGTGAAGGCATCTCCAGTCTCCTTTTCCAGGTGGTCATCACCCTGAGTCTCTGAACAGAAATCGCTGTCTCATTGCTCCATCATGCTCCTGAGGGCCTCGTCCAACGTATACCGCCCCTTCTGGACCCTTACCCCCTCGTTCATGTCCTTCTCCCCGACCCCTCCCGGCAAGAAACTCCTCGTCATCTCCACGAACATGCCGGCCATGGGCGGCTTGAACGCTTCGGCAAAGAACCCCTCCAACTGATCGTCCCCCACCACCCTCGCCTCGACGTTCTTTCCCGTCGCCTCTTCGAACGCCTTCTGTACGTCTTGCGTCGAGTACGTCTCGGGGCCGTGGAGGTCGAAGATGTACGGGTTTTCGCTCAGCGGCGACCCGGCGGCGAGTACCTGCGCAGCACACGTTCGGCCGATATCTCTCACGGATACCTTGAGCCATAGACGTCAGCGTTCCCGCCCCCTGTCCACATACATCACAACTGACAGGACTTGCTTACCATGGGCATTTTGTAATCGGAGGGTGATATCACCGAGTAAAAGAATGGCGGTTCGGCCTTCACCGTCTCCAAGGCCGTCGCCCAGTTCTCCATAAAGTACGCGCACCGCACAAAGACAACCTCGGGCGCCGCGCCGATGAGTGCCTGCTCCGCCTCGTAGTTGGTCTTGATCTCGCCCTACGGTCCCATGCATCTCAGCAAAGGGAGCGGAAACCTCACCCTCCCGGCAGGCTTTGCCTTACCGTCCCGTATTCCAGCTGAGCACCGACGCTCGACACGTACACCACTCGCTTCACCGAGTCGCTGGCCCTACCGATGGCGTATTTGACGTTCGCCGCCATCTCTCGGGCTCTCGTGATTGGCTTTGACTGAGAATACTGCGGTGGCGTAATGGTCACCACGCCGTCGACGCCGGAAAAGTCGAGACTTCCAACGTCGGCGACGTCGCCCTTCATAACTCTGAACCGGGGGTGCTCCTTGAAGTCGGCCGGAGCTTTGCCCGGGTCCCGGTAGACTCCGATCACGGCTGGCTCGGATGGATCGTCGAGCAAGGCCCGGATTGTAGCTTGACCCGTCCTAGGCGACGCAGGAACAACGACGATCTGCATCTTGAATGCTTCGTCCTTCAGCTTTCGGAGGAACAGAGGTTTGAGAAACACCTTTAACTTCCACTACGCACCAAAAAGCTCCCTGACGAGGAACTTTATGGTGTTATCTAAAAGAATAGACTGAAATATCAAGTGACATCATACGATGAAGCCTAGATGATGGTCTGGCAATTCCCCGCATCCACGGGGTCCTGCCCGTCGATGCGTAAGTGGCTGTATGTTTCACGCCTAAAGCTTCGCACTAGAGGAAAGAGTCGCACTCGATCGAGCCTAAGCAGAAACCCGTCAGCTGAGCCGGGAGCATAACTTTGGACTGCGTTCGAGACTCTTCCCGCCCCCAATGATGGCGAGGCATGAAGATGGTTCGGTCGGGAGGGTGAGATCGGGAAATCATTTGCCATGTCTTGGTCTGCCTATTCGGTTGGCGCCTCTCGTCGTCCCAACTCCTCGACCTATCGAGAAAATAGACTTTGCGGGAGGGGCCCCAGCTCTTTTGGTCTCGGCCTTGATTTCGGCCATCCGAGCTATCTATCTGGAGAAACCATCTTCGGCCCTTCCCGGCATCGGAGTTTATAGCGAGCTTCTCATTCGTTAACTGAAGTCCAGCAAAGCCCGGCCGAGGTGTGACTCACCTCGCTGCAATGTCCTTCCGGTAGAACATGCCATCGAAGCGTATGCTTTCAACTCCCTTGTACGCCGTTTCGACTGCTTCCTGTAGCGTCTTACCCGTCGCGGCAACGGAAAAGACTCGACCACCTGCCGTCCTGAGCTCACCATTGTTCCATTCTGTCCCCGCGTGGAAGATTTGAACGCCTATGGATACATGCCAGGTTAGCTAGATGGCCCCGTGAGGTAAGTTATATTACCTTCAGGGGGCGACTCCAACTGGATGAGGTCGCCCTTGCGATACGACTCCGGATAGCCACCGGCAGCAACGGTAATATTGCATGCATACGCTGCCGTCGGTTCCAGCTTCACCTCTCCAAGTCTCTTCTCCACACACGCAAGGAGGACCTCGGCAAGACCTTCGTCTGGTAGGAGGAGCATCAAGCTTTGCGTCTCAGGGTCTCCGAAACGAGCGTTGTACTCGAGCACCTTCGGCCCAGTGGGGGTCACTATAATTCCAGTGAACAGCATCCCCATGAAGGGACGATCTGTGCACCGACATTAGTTTCGTGTGCATCATCATCATCGTCACCACCAGACCAAGGATGTGAGGCCTCACCATCAGCGCTGAGGCCGTCAATGGTTCGTTGGATGACGGTCTTGTCTATCTCGGCCATCTGCTCCCGCGTCACACAAGGAACAGGCGCGTACACGCCCATGCCGCCCGTGTTCAGTCCCTTGTTCCCATCAAGCGCCCGCTTGTGGTCCTGGCTCGGAGGCAGGGACAGAATGGACTTGCCGTCGCTAAAGGTCAGAACGCTAATCTCGTATCCCTCTAGATACTCTTCTACGATGACCTGCTCGCCAGCAGAACCAAACTTGCCGTTGAGCATGATCTCCTCAAGAGCTTGCAGAGATTCTCCGCGCGTCTCAGGCAGAATGACGCCCTTTCCTGCAGCAAGGCCGTCCGCTTTGATCACGACTCTATGGTCCAGACTCTCCAGATAGTTCCTGGCTTCGTCGTATTTGTCGAAGCTCCTGTAAGCGGCGGTGGGAATCTTCATCTTGTCCATAAAGTCCTTTGCGTAAGCTTTGGAACCCTCAACCACCGCGGCTTTTTTGCTGGGGCAAAAGCAAGGTATGCCGCCTGTAGGTGTATTTGATCAGCAAGTAAAGGGCCGTAGCCGGGATCCAATCGCGGCTTACTGTCTTGGAAGTGGTCGCTCAGGCCACCAACGACTGCGCTATCGGGGCCGACAACCACGAGATTGATGCTGAGGCGCTTGGATAACTCGACGAGGCCTGGGTAATCATCTTCCGATACGTCGAGACAGTTGGAGGCTTTGCTCAGAGTCGCGATCCCTCCGTTTCCCGGTACGACATAGACATGCTCGACAGACTCCGACCGGGTGAGCTTCCAGGCAAGTGCGTGCTCGCGGCCGCCCTTGCCGACCAGGAGAATCCTGAGCTTTTGTATGGCAGCGGAAGCCATTTCGTGCCAGGCGGACAGTGAAAGTATATCAATCGTTGATGCGAAAATGGTCTGAAGAGAATACCGAACTGCCTGCCAGAAGATTTTGAAAAAATGTGGTGGCGCTATTATTGGTTGGAAGGCCGCCTGTAGGTAAGTAGGAAGGCAGGTACCTACCCGACCTGAGGTGCTCTTTTGAGCCGCCCCGTGGCTTCCAGCCGAGTCCACTCAGGGACATCCAAAGAACTTGGGGGTTAAGTGTCGGATGAAATGTGCCAGCACCCTAATACAAGCCAACATTCAGCTCCTGGGGTAATTTTGGCGACTGCTGCAAGACTTCGACCAGTGTACGGAATGGAGACGGTTGCCACATGAAGGAGCCCATACTCGTGCTCTCCTCCTAAGCTATCAGAACCTGATCAACATAAAGTGGCACCTTGGCGTTGGCGCCGGCCGTGAGTTTGTGCTCCATACAGCATCTTGCAATCTGTGGTCTTCTTTCTGGGGCCTCTTGGGGCTGAATCGGGTATCATTATCACAACAAAAAAATAAGAGCTGGAACATCGGTTTCTTTCCTCATGACCGTTCCTCCTAACTCGTGAACATCGTGAACCGCAGTCGTGGAATTGGTCTTCTCGGTGACGCAGCAACAGGCTTCGCCCAAAGCGCTCAGCGAATCTCGGGCTCTTTCATGAAGTCGGGGATCGGTAGGCCAGCCTCGAGAACGGAGATGTCCCAAGGATCCGCAGGTGCCTCCTCCTCCTCCTCCTCTTCTGCTGTCACGGGAGCAGTGTTGGCAGTCGGCTAAAGAGCATGTCAGTCTCTCAATCGAAAGTCAAGCCCCTCCGCACAACACTCACCATGGTGCGCGGGATTCGGTCGACATCCCGGTCGACGCTGGCCCCATCCGTGTCGGACGCAAAGATCTTGATGGAGCGGAGATGGGTGTCCTTTCCGTTCTGGTGGTTCTCTAGGATCTGCATCTGGAAGACGTACGACACCAGCGTGTTGCCGTCGGGACCGCCTCCGGCGCCAGCGACGGGCACCTTCTGCCATCCAACGGGAGCCGACAACTCCATCGTGGCGAACTGGATAAGGTTGTTCTCGCTGGTACCCGACTTGAAGACGATCTTAGTAGGAGTGTAGGACTCATCTTCATTATAGTCTACGTAGAAGCGGATGTCCCTGATGCCGACCCTCTTGATGAAGTAGACGGTCAGCTTGTGCGGTTGGGGGCCGTCGGACCTGTCTCGTTGTCAGCGACACCCGTGTCTTGTCTGTTCGTCTCGGCGATTGGGGGAGACAACGCACTGCCAGTATGTTTTTAAGCTGTCGTTGCGCAGCTGGTCAACGCCGTTTCCAGGCTTGTGGCTGCTGACGGTGAACTTTCCCAGGTTGGAGATCTCTTTCAGGCCGGCGGCGAGGGGGTCGAATTCAGGCTCGTCCTGCTCGTCGCCGATGTGGCCTCCGTTCTCGCCATCCTCGACGCTGGTGTCCTCGGCGGAAATGTCGCCGAGTTCGTCGAGCGGCACGCTGCCGGGCTCCTCCTCGTCCGAGTACTCTGGGATCTGGGCGTTTCTTAGGTACTCCTCCATGTTGGCATCTGCTCTCATAGCAGCCCAGTCGACGCGCTGAGGAGGGAAGGATCCGCCGTCATCCGAAATGTCGTCGTCCGGATGCGTGCCGCCTAGGGCGAGGTGAGTCAGCAATTAGAGATGGGCAGGGTGACTTGCGAATGGAAGATAAATTTGGAGCTTGGGAAGTTGAAACAATTCAGCTCCGAGTAGCAGTTGCTGCTGGTCCAATCGTCTGAACTCACGGCAGGCCCAACTGAGCACCCCGGAAACCCAGTGGGCGGCAACTAGTCCTTCCATGCATGCCACCTTCTACCTCGGTTTCCCCCAAGACGATAAAGAAGGGGGTTTAGTTTCCTCTGGCCGTTGCTGCAGGGACGTAGGTAGTAAACAGGTACCATTGCACCTCACAACAAAGACGCAACAATAGCGCCAGGTACCATGATGAAGGTGGCGGCCCTTGGCTGCAACTGGGTTCCTCGATACTCTGGGACAGAAAGTTTGAAATGCATTGCGGCAGAATATAGGAAAAAACCATGCCACCTACCATTTGGGCCATGATTTCGTGTGGCTCTGCGATCGTAATACTCGTTCATCCACTCTCCTGCTTGCTCGGGATTGAGGTCAAGGGCATTGCGCCCGTGGCTGAGATCCCCATTGCCTGGAGATGCATGCAAGTTGGGCCTCTGGAATGTAGCCGTCACCCTCCTTCGCTCATCCATGATGCGATTTTCCACAGAAGCCAATCTTGGAAAATCGCCTGTTTGGGACTTGGGTACTCAGTCGACGCCCTGACCCCTAGGATTGGTGTTGCTACGGCGTAGCGGACTGTTCTCTCCAACGTGGGGCCAAGGGAAGGCAGGAAGTCACGTGTGTCTCGCTTGTCGGTGTGGGATACTTCACCGAGACACCATCGTCAATCTCATGCAACAGCTGCAAATCCTCCCAATGCAGTCTTTTGAAAAAAGAAACACAACTATATGTTTCTTAAATTGGAGGCAAAGCAAGTGTGGTTGTCAGAGTTGTTTTGCCTGGGAACCCAATCACAACATTCAGACCCAGGATGTTGAATGAGGTGGCACAACTCTCCAGTTCTCAAAGGTGGGTATAATTATCTGTTCAGACCATCCAAGAATGTGTTAGTTGGGTTGCAAGCGATTGGTGGTTGTCTTCCTGGTGGCTTGATGTGCATTTCAGCTGAAAGACCGGTTTGCTTTTTTGCAAGGCCCAGATCTAACATTACCCCGACTCCGTGTAAGCAATCTATTGCGGGCATTTCTCCGCTTGTAGTCTCCTTCTTCTTTGGACTTCAATATTGCAGGGCTAATGCAACTACCCTCCATCTCTGCCAACACCCAACGCAATAACCCTTGGTGGCCTAGCAGTAGGAAGCCCTCTCACAAGCAGGCTGGCTTTGGCGGGTCATACTGCCCAACGCCGAAACAACTCTTAGCCAACCAATGGCAACATATCGTGCTTCCCTTCCAGAGACCTCGTGGGAAGTCTATGATGGTCTAGGCGCCTAAATCCTTCCGCTGGACTTATGCTTTCACCATGGCCAGGCACATTTCAAGGGCAGCAGCTCTCGAAATAGTTGCAGTCAGGACTGCATGCCTGCAAGTAACCCTGGGGCGTTTCGATGAACAAAAGTTCTTCGGCATATGAGACACTTTGAGAAAGCTGAACCGGGAAACTCAGCTGATATCTCCCATTGAAAACAGCACGATGACCTCCAGTCATCCAAGATGCATAAAAGACGACCTTTCGCCCTTGCTTTCGAGCATGGAACTTCTGATCCAGACATCTTCTCTTATTCCTCAATTCCAATAAACTACCAACTTCATCATGAAGACCTCTGCTCTCGTCTCTGCCCTCTTCTTCTCCGGCGCTCTCGCAGCCATCGGAAGCTACTGCAAGGACAGCAAGGCATGACCACTCCCATGGCCCTCGTAACCTGTAGTCCCAAACCTTCTAACACAGCCCACAGGGCAACATCGGCACCTGCCAGAAGACGTCCAAGTGCAACTCCCTCGACGGCATCATCAGGAGCAACCTCTGCCCCGACGACCCTGCCGACGTCAAGTGCTGCTTCTACCCGGAGTGCAACGGCAGCAACATCTGCAAGAAGGACACCCTCCCCTGCAGCGGCTCGTACTCCACGTGAGTCTTTCCCGAGGGCCCTATGTTTCCATTCCACCTTTCCGTCCAATCTAACCCGATGATTCCCAGTGGCGACTGCCCCGGCCCCAAGGGTTACCGCGTAAGTAAATCCCCCGATATCCTTTTTTAGGAAGCTTGGTTTTCTGACTTCGGAGCGCCGCGCAGTGCTGCAACGAGAGGCTGCCGCCCATTTGCGGCCGAGGAGTCAAGGACCGTCGCTGCATCATCATCTGACCAACGGTTTCGTCATCTGGCCGGTCCTGAAAGTAGAGTGGCCGTTTTTGAATCTACTGCATTCCTACTTTGTTGAACGCGTTGTTGTTGTTGTCTTGCAAGAAGTGATGACGCTCATGCCCTGGACGGGCTTCTTAAACTGCAATGGCTTTAACCTGGCTGACCTATTTCCTGACGATCGTAGTCACGATAACTCCTCAAGATAGTCATTATCGAGAGTGGAATATCGTAGTCACGGATGGGGTTATTTACTGGGGGCTGAGGTGGCGCTCTTAAATACTCAGTAGTTCTTACAAGCAGGGAGAGAAGCACACTCGGTGGACTCGGTTGAACGATCAGGACATCAGGACGAAGAGCTTAAATACACAACGTTCACGACACGGCACACCACATAGCAAGGAGATCATGTTGTGAAACGGAGCAATTGCATTGCATTTTTCCTGCCAGTAAAAAAAATAACTATGCCCATCCAATGATCAGACCATATAAAGCCCCCCGAGGTCCATCCCAAAACGCCGGCCAGAGAGATCAAGGTATCATACAGCGCATTGAACAATAGTGTTATCCACATGAGGCCCAAGTGCCGTCTATGAATAAGAAATGCGACGCCGCTTGGCTCCCTAAGCACCAAGAGAGCTGCGCTTCTTCTTCAGCTTCTTCTCCTTCTTGGGGGTCTCTTCGTCGTCCTCGTGCTTGCGCTTCTTCTTGCCGCCGTCGGCGGACTTGACCGGCGTCTCGTCGGCCTCCTCCTCGCCCTTGCGCATCTTCTTGAGCTCCTTCTTGCTGAAGACGACCGGGGAGCCGTCCTCGCCGAGCTGGACGTCGCCGCGCTCGAACTTGCGCTTGAACTTGGAGACGCTGATGCCGGCCGCCTCGGCCAGGCGCTCGTAGTCCTTTTCGCTGAGCTTCGCGGGTGTGCCCTTGACGGTCTTGCTCTCCTTGACGGGGGTCTCGGCCGCGGCGATCGAGACGCGCTTCTTCTCCTTCTTGTCCTTCTTCTTGTCCTTCTTGCTCTTCTTCTCCTCTTCGCTGGCATCGCCCATCTCCTCGTCCTCGTCGCTGTCGGCGTCCTTCATCTCCTCGTCGACGACCTGGATCAGCTTCTTCGGCGTCTTGTTGCCGTTGGCTTCGGTCTCGTCAACACCGTCGGCGTCGGCGTTGTACTTGCGGGTCTCCTTCAGGCTGAAGCCACCGGGGGCGGTGAGCTGGCCATCAGGGCCGACACTGACGCCCTTGGGCAGGAGAGGCTTGCCCTCCAATTTGCGGAGGAGGTTCTCGAGCTTAATGCGGCTGGTAAGGCCAAGCATGGTCCTCTCCTCCTCGTCATCCTGGTCCTCGGTGTCGCCGAGGGCGTCAACACGCAGACCAAGAGCGGTCTTGGCGGCGAGCGAACGGGCGATCTTTCCCTTGTTCTTGCCAGTAGCCTGGCCGACGAGGGAAGAGTGGTAGATGATACCGTACTTGGGTGTGTCGTGCTTGGTCTTGAGGGCACGGAACAGGGCCTTCTCGGCACCGAAGATCTGGATGGTGGAAGAGGGCGCCTTGGCCAGAGCCATCAGGGAGCCGGCGTGGGCGATCAGGCGGGCACCGACGAGGTAGCCGACCAGAGCGGTCAGGTTAGGGGCGAGGGCGCGCATGCGGCTCTCGAGGTAGTTGGAGAGCTGGGCGCGGTACTCAGAGTAGGTGATGGTCTGCTGGGCCAGGAGTTGAATGTTGTCCAAGTCCTCAGGGGTGATCTCGGTTCCCATGGAAATCTCTGCAGCGGTCTTGACGGGAGCCTCGAGCTCCTCGGGAAGAATCTCAGACAGGTCGGCCTCGGCGAAGTTGTGGCGCATGCCGACGGCGACGACGAGACGGGCGTAGACGAGGTTGTCGTTGAGGATCTTGGCCAGCTCGGGGAAGTGCCAGCCGTACCACTCCTTCGTGCGCATGGCGTAGACGTTGAGCTCCTTGTCAAGGTCGTCAACCAGCTTGATAGCCTGAACGACCATGGCATCGACCTTGTCGGCGGAGAACTTGAGCTTGTGGCGAGAGATCGAGTGGGACAGACCGAGGGCCATGCGGTCGATGGTCTCGGTGGTGAGGCCGGGAATCAGAGAAGAAATGTTCTCGCGGACGGCACGGAACAGGTCCTGGGTGGCAGCGTCGGAGACAGCCTGGATGTTCAGCTCAGGAAGCTTTCCAATAGCGGCACCGAGCTTCAGGTCGGCAACGGCTAGGGAGGCCTTCTTCTCGTCCTTGATCTCCTTGAGCAGGTTCGCGAGCAGAGGAGGGACGCGTCCCTCCTTGAGACCGGCAGCTTCCTCGACGGCGACGGCGGAGCTGTCGAACTTGACGAAAGCCTTGAGCTTGAGCCTGCAGGAAAATATGGTCAGTTCCAGTTCCAGACGTTGACACTGTCCACAGTCTCGCATCGCGGGCTCGACTCAGAAGAGCACACGCGAACGCGCGCGACTAGTGCGTTGAGCACGTGTGGATTGCCATTGACTCTCATTGAACGCGACTTACATCTCGTTGATCTTCTCAGAAGTGGTAGGACCGGACGTGAGCTCCTCGCGCTTGAGGAGCTTCTTGTCGGCAGCCTTGAACAGGCCATAGCTGAGGTTCCGGTTAGCTTCGCAAGTTTCCAACGGCCTTTCATTCCGTTTTTCTCGGGGCATTACTTACCCTGCCGGCGTTTCGGCGAGAACGAAGAGAGACATAATGGATGTTGTCGAGTCTCTTCAAGTCAAGCCGTAAAGATTCCTCGAATTATATTCCTCCGCGCGTGGGTATGAATGCTGTTGTCCGCGGAGGCAGTGTCGTAGTGCAGGTTGCTGGTTTGAAATATTTTTTTTCCAGAACCAAGCTCCACCAAATTTTTTTGACACTGCAAACCTTTGGAGGGTCCCCACATCGCACCAATTGGGAAGTGGGATGGCTCGGAACGCGTAAAATCCCTTTCTCCGAGAAGCACACCGATGGAAGTACCTTGATGGTCTGTGCGCGCCAGAGAGGTGCGAAGGCGCTTCGTAACGGCACCGGGCTTGGGTGGTCTTGGACGCTGGCCGCAGCTGTGGTGCACCGTGCCTGGTTCTGATGGCTGCGTCCAACCTTTACCGTGTATCGACGACTGCAGCTACCTCCACCACTTGCGCCTCCACAACATCGTCGTCACCTACCCTCCCCATCCAGATTTGAGCACCTATCGTTCCGTCAAGATGGAGGGCCTTTTCTTCAACGTCAACAACGGGTACGCTGCCGCGATGCCGATGGAATGTGTGCGTGCGGCCATTTGCTGATCCTTTTGCAGCTACATCGAGGGCATCGTCCGCGGGTACAGGAACGGCCTTCTCACTGGCTCCAGCTACAGCAACCTGACGCAGTGCGAAACGATCGATGGTCGGTATTCACTTGCGCTCCGATGCGATGGTCCTCTGACAGTGTATTCTAGACTTGAAGCTACAGCTCGGCCCTGCGTACGGCGATTTCCTCGGTAACCTCCCTCCCAACCCCTCGACGTCGGCCCTCGCCGCGAAGACGACCGACAAGCTCGTCTCCGAATTCCGCTATGTTCGTGCCAACGCAACCGGCTCCCTGGCCAGGTTCATGGACTACCTCACATATGGTTACATGATCGACAACGTCGCCCTGCTGATTACCGGTACCCTTCACGAGCGAGATACTCGCGAGCTGCTCGAGAGATGCCACCCTCTCGGCTGGTTTGAGACGATGCCTGTTCTTTGCGTTGCCACCAACATCGAGGAGCTGTACAACAGCGTTCTTATCGAGACGCCACTGGCCCCTTACTTCAAGGGCAGCCTCAGCCACCAGGACCTTGACGAGCTCAACATCGAGATTGTGCGAAACACCTTGTACAAGAACTATCTCGAGGACTTTCACAACTTTGTGAACACCCATCCCGATATGGCTGGATCGCCCACTGCCGAGGTCATGTCTGAGATTCTGGAGTTTGAGGCCGACCGCCGCGCCATTAACATTACCCTCAACTCTTTTGGCACCGAGTTGAACAAGTCGGACCGTAAGAAGCTCTACCCCAACTTCGGAAAGCTGTACCCGGAGGGAACCTTGATGCTCTCCAGAGCCGAGGACTTTGAGGGTGTGCGCCTGGCCGTGGATGGTGTGGCGGACTACAAGAGCTTTTTCGAGGCCGCCGGACTCGGCGGTGGTCCTTCGGGACCGGGCAACCTGGGCGGCGGCGCCAGCTCCGATGGCAAGAGCTTGGAGGACATGTTCTATCAAAAGGAGATGGAAATCTCCAAGAGCGCCTTTACCAGACAATTCACTTTCGCCATCGTGTACGCCTGGGTGCGGCTCCGCGAGCAGGTAAGAAGACACTCATGATGTCATTCAATGTGGCCACGCTAACACGGCATCTAGGAAATCCGCAACATCACCTGGATCGCGGAGTGCATAGCTCAAAACCAGAAGGACCGCATTGGCAACTACATCAGCGTCTTCTGATTTCCAATTGTTTCGCGGTCCTGTTCTGTTAAGTTTTGTAGAATACCAGTTTCATCGTTCCACGGCAGGTCACAACGGCGCAAGGAGGTAGCTCAAGTTCATGGCGGGGAGATCAGCATCTTTACCGATCGCTATATTGTACATAGAGGACAATTACAAGTCTGAGTTTTACACGTTGCTTCTCTCCTTAGAAGCTGATCTGCTCCTTCCAGGTCGCTGGCGACAAGCCAAGCTTCTCGAGCATGTGCTCCCACCGCCCGCTGCCTCTCTCCTGTCTCTCCATGTACTTCAACAACCTCTGCCTTCGGTGGCAGAGCAGTCTCAGGTTCCTCTTGTTGTGCTTGTCCTTGTAACCACGGTTCTTCTCCAGCTCCTGCGCGAGCTTCCTGATCTTGGCTGTCAGGATTGCGATCTGCACCTCCGAGCTTCCCGTGTCGGGGCCAGCTCTCTCGGGTTTCGGGGGGGCGTTGGGGTCAGCCAGGGCGGACTTGGGCTTCTGCTTCAGGAACTCGTCGGTGTTGTGGCGACCAAACTCCGCCACGCATCTCTTGATGTTGGTGTGCAGAATGAGCTTGGAGTTGGCGTTGTCCATCGACAGGATGCGCTTCATAGCCTCTACTGCCTTGGCATGGTCTGCCTCGTGCTGCTTCAGCGCCAGCTCCTCCGCGGCGGGGTCGACGAGCTCCGGGTTGTCGCTCTTCACGGGCTTCGTGAGGATGTATGCTTTTTGTATCACGCGATCCAGCTCGTCCTGGGTGACAAGGTGGTTGAGGAGGCCGGGGGTCATCGGCAAGGGGCGGCCCTTTTCGACGAGGTTTCCCTTGTCGTCCACGAGGTCCGGCGTCGTGGGCGCCTGACCAGCGGCATCGAATGATTCGACAAAGGGAGTCGGGATGCCGTGGATCGGGCTGCCCCATAGCTCGTCCTTTTCGTCCTGAAGCTCCTGCTGCCTCTTCGCCTTGACAGCCTTTCGCATAAGCAATTGTTGTTTTCGGTAGGGATCGATCATCTTGCGCTTCTGTTCGCTCTGGGAAAGGTTGGCGGCTTGGACAACGGGCAGGAAGCTCGGGGTCGCTGGCCTCACGGCTGGGCGTAGGCACACTAAGACGACATCAATTAGCAATTGGACTTGTATTGAAAACCTCAATCTGCAGCCTGGGCTTACGGCTAGCGGTGCCCAGCCGTTGCAGGCTCTGTAATCTGGGAGGCATGGCGGCGACAGTTTCCCCTTCAACACGATCATCGGCGTGGAGAGTAGCCATAAAATTTCCAGACTCCCCAAAGACTCCACGCTCGTTCCAATCCCCAAAGAGTGGAGCCATGTTCCGTTCTGAGACTAGCGGAAGCGATCACGTGCTTGGATCAAGGTACCTCCGTACTCAAACTGCGCTCGTCCCGATTCGGTTAGCGTATTCAGGGCAGCAACCGAACGCACCTACCGCACACATTTTCGAAAAATTGGGCTAGGTGATCTCGACCTTTTTTTCCCCTCCGACGAGAGCTTCGTTTTCTTCCTTCGTACCACCACCCAAGTCGCCCCTCGTCTCCCCCTGGAAGAAAGACCGACAATCGCCCAAGATGGCTCCCGCTAACCTCCCCTCCGTCTTCAATGCCACTTCCCAGGACATTGAGATGCTCCTGGCCGCTCAGGCCCACCTGGGAAGCAAGAACCTCCAGACTCACATGGAGCCTTACCTCTGGAAGACCCGTGCCGATGGTGTCAACGTGATCAACGTTGGCAAGACCTGGTAAGCAGCAGGTTGCGGCAGCGCGATGCGATCCTCTTCCCAATTGCGCGCCGGTCCACTGACTTTGCGCGACACAGGGAGAAGATTGTCCTGGCTGCCCGCATCATCGCCGCCATTGACAACCCGGCCGACATTTGCGTCATCTCCGCCCGTCCCTACGGCCAGCGCGCTGTCCTCAAGTTCGCTTCCCACACCGGCGCCGTCGCCATCGCCGGTCGCTTCACCCCCGGTTCCTTCACCAACTACATCACCCGCTCTTTCAAGGAGCCCCGCCTGATTATCGTCACCGACCCCCGTACCGACGCCCAGGCTATCAAGGAGGCCAGCTACGTCAACATCCCCGTCATCGCCCTCTGCGACACCGACTCCCCCACCGAGTACGTCGACGTTGCCATCCCCACCAACAACAAGGGTCGCCACTCCATCGGTCTTGTCTGGTGGATGCTCGCCCGTGAGGTCCTCCGCCTCCGCGGCACCATCTACAACCGCGAGACCCCCTGGGACACCATGGTCGATCTCTACTTCTGTACGTGCATGCCCCCGGAAGCGGCAACGACGCTGAAAAACCTGCTGTGGAAGTTGGGCATTGGCTAACTGAGCGCGTCCGCGCGCATTACAGACCGCGACCCCGAGGCCGAGGCCGAGGAGAAGGTTGAGGAGGAGAAGATCCCCGGCGCCGAGGAGGAGGCCGCTGCCGCCGTCGAGTCTGGCTTCCCCGCCGCCGGCGGTGAGTGGGACTCCGGCGCTGCTGCCCAGGCCACCAACTGGGACGGTGCTGCCGCCGCCGGTGACGACTGGGCCGCCGGTGCCACTGGCACTGCCGACTGGGCTGGCGAGACCTCCGCTGCTGCTGCTACTGCCACCGCCCCCGCCAAGGACTCTACCTGGTAAACTTCCTACATTGGGATGTCGGTCAGGTATGACATGAGGGGCTTGGGAGACTCAAAAGAAGAAGCGGAAACCAAAAAGAAAGGGCGAATGCGCCCCCACGGAACAAAACCCGCCTTCTGTCGTCGAATCACACAAAAAAAGTTCAATCGGCGGAAAAACAGCAAAACGGTCATGGAATGGTAGATACGTCTTCCGGAGTTTTTTATGATCGCTGGTAGCATCTTGGGCAAAAGGGGTCAAACTTCGGCCGCACTAATGAGGGAAAGATACTCGAAACCAAATCGTGATATAGTCTTACCACTGGGATTGTGCATGTATTGGGGGGAGAGGGAAAGCCCTGTGTGGCCAAGGAAGGGGTGGACTTAATCGTTATCCCTCCCTTTTTGCGTCTTTGCGGCTTCTGGCTGAGAAATCATCAAACTTGCATGGGGACTTGGAACAGGTTAAGGAACTTGCACTGCAAATACCACAACCGTCTTGTGCCTCTCACCTCCGCTCTCACTGTGCATGCCATGGCCCCGAAGTGCCAAAGTTCCTGATGCAACCCATCGGTCGGTCGTGCCTACTATGTGTATCCAAATGGCCATGCCGTCATGACTGTATTTTTTTTGGGTTCTGTTGCGAACATCTCAGTAATCAAGTCAAGTAATCCGATGTATCCTGACCAAGTCAACCACAGTAAACTAATGATTGTATCTAGTCATCATTTTGGCCCCTCCAGCTGTAATCAGGCGCTCTCGAGGAGAGCTGGCAGGGCAACCCGACGTACGTACCGTGTTGCCTGATGTTGTCGTCTGAGAATGACCTCAATTGCCTGTGCTTGTGCCACGAGACATGGCGGCTGCAGACGGCGATGCCATCACCCACAAACCTCAACATCGAGCAGCAATGTCGAAAGAATCCTTGTCCAAACCTTCCGTTGACTCAACTGAGGTTACGGCAAGGGCCTTGCCACAAGAACCTCCGGACAAGCCATGACATTGTGTTTCGCGATGTTCCTAGCCTTCATTATCCGTTGCTCTCGAAGCTCCTCGTCCTCGGGGTCCCAATTGTCCTGGATCAATAGAAGCGCATGCAGGTGGGATTGAAACGATCGAGGCAATATCAACAAGCAGTTAGAGCACGGCGACGGGCGTGTGAACCGACGCCACCCATTGCACGTTTCATGTCCCCTGTGATCAAAGTTTGCAGGCACTTGAGTAATCGCAACAGCCATAGGTTCAAAGCAAAATTCACCGGCTCGGACTAACAATTTGAGACATTTCAAGACGTTCTTCTGATCAACTCGCCTAGAGTATATCTCTAACATGCAAAAGGGGTATTGAACATTGCTCGAAGAACAAAGCTTCGAGTCGAGGAAGCCCAAGATGACCTTTGCCTCCCGAAATCCCATCCTCCCCCCAAACTCCCTATGCTTGCCGGGTCGCTCGCTCGCTCGCTCAAATGACGCTGAGTCGGGGTATAGACAGCCAACCTCATCTATGTGCATGCTTGGCCCAACTGTGACCAATGCTTCCTCCCCTATGCATCTCACCTCCTTCCTTGGATAAGCCTCTGGTGCTCTTCTTCTTGTGTTGTCTCGTTCAATTAACAGTACAGGGTATATGGCCACAGACTCTAGGGTACTACCCCAAGTAGGGCGTCGTCGACCAACAATTGTTGGTAGAAGTGTCGAAAGAATGTATAGGTCAGGTTATGTGCTTGTTGTACAGGATGGCGGTAAGAGGGAAGGAAACGTGAGCGAAAGTCGTAGTCCATGAAAAGCACGTGTACAAAATCTGGGTATCTTTCGATGGTCGTGATGCCTGCCTCGACGGCGTACCGAAGGGGGCAAAATGATTAGGTTTGATAAGCCTT
This sequence comes from Colletotrichum plurivorum, assembly GCA_014235945.1. Classification (NCBI taxonomy): domain Eukaryota; kingdom Fungi; phylum Ascomycota; class Sordariomycetes; order Glomerellales; family Glomerellaceae; genus Colletotrichum; species Colletotrichum plurivorum. Next base: position 85,866 of record WIGO01000117.1, read on the forward strand.
TTGTAATGCCGAATTGGCCTACTCAAGGCGATGAGAGTGTTTGCGGATCTCCTCGTCGCTCAGGGCACTCATCCAGAGGCAGCGTTCGGTGATGCCCTCAACTGGCTGGAAGTCGTAGAGAGTGCTGGCCTCTAGAAGTCTGAGCAGAGTCTTGACAATGGTAGCCGAGTACCTGCACCTTTCGAAGTTGACAAGGGGTGCGGTGGTAGGCGAGCTGGCAATCTCGGAGGGGCGCTGCGCGTTGAACAGAAGATCGTGCGTATAGATGCCGACGAATGGGATACAACCGGTGTCGGATCCGCCTTCCATCTCGGCGCGTAGGTTGTAGAAGTTGCGCGTGGGCGAAATGAGGCTCTCCAACTCTTGCAGAGTCTTCAAGTCATAGGAGGGCACCATCGCCCAGGTCCTTGACAAGCGAGACACCTCCACCGAGGTCAGCGCAATGGTGATCTGGCTCATGGTCGCAAAATTGCGGTATCGCCGACAATGGGCGGCAATGTGGATGAACTTGATGATGCAGCGAGCCCGCTCCTCGATGTTCTGGGTCAGAACGATCTCGCTGCACGCCCACTTGACCATGATGTTGAAGCGGGCGATAACAACCTCGACGCCATGCGCATCCGTGTTGCGGAGAAAGTCGACCCAAGATCTGGAGTCATTATTGGTTGCATTCTTCCACCCCATCTCAATGAGCTCCTTCCAGTCAATCTCGTTGAGGGCGTCCTTCTCGATCAAGATGAATTGTTGGGCCAAGATCTCCGAATCGAAAGCAAGAATGAACGGCAAGTGAACCGAGAACCTCAGAGACGACTCTCTCTCTTCATCCGGATATTTGGGCTGTCCGCGAAGAGCCTCCTTGGTACCAGTAGGGTCGGGAGATTCGAGGGGGTGGTTCGCAGCAGTCGGAGTGGTGTCGGGCGTGGGTGGCAGCGGCTTCTGCTGGTAGACCTGTTCCTCGTGGAGCTCCGGGACCATCGCTGCCTCGGGTGACATGCGCAAGGCTTGTACAAGTGTCATCGGTGGCGAAGGCGGATCTTTGCCCTCCGAGCTGCTGATGAAGGACTCCCTCAACGGACGAGGATCGAATTCGAGTATCGATGCGCTGCGGTGTGATTTGGCTACTTGCACTTGCGGCTGCGCCTGCGGCGCAAAGTCGTCGTCGACGATTTCCGCCGACAATTCAGAGGAAAGGTCGGAATCCAGGTCCTCGTCATCGCTGTCATCGTCAAGGAATGACTTCTCGCTAGACGGTGGCATCACGTCGCCCGGCTTCATCTTTTCCATGCTTTCCGTCTTGCGGACGAACTCGTAGGACGACGGGTAGGACACAGTGCCTTCGTACGGTCGAGGTGTTACAGCTGGAGAGATCTCGTCGTCGGGTCCCTGCAGGACCGACATATTGGTCCATTCGCGGGTGCTTGTCTTGCTCTGACCGTCGTCTGTCAAGTCCCGCTCCAAAAGTGGAATCGAGCAGTATGACCCTCCAGAGTTGTCCGACAAAAACGATCCAGCCTCGGTGGGAGGTCGCTGGGGAGGATTGAGAAAGCTTACACGAGGCCCAGGCGCCTCTTCGTGATGTTGTTGGGGCATGACTGCATCGCCAGGGAGTACGTGCAGGTGACGGTGCTCTCGTCTCTCTTGCTTGGGAGACTCCGGCTCGCTTGCCTCGCCCTTTGTCTGAGGACCCTGGAACGCCATGCGGAGCGGCGTGTTCGTTGGCTCCATTGACAGCTTGAAAGTTTTCTTCTCGTATTTGCCTTCGAGCTTGAGCAGAGCGGACTCGACCCCACCATCGTCGTCAATGTCATCTGGAATTTGTGCCAGCTTCTGCGCTTCGGCCTCGAAAGAGGGGCGCATAATGGGCTTGGATGAATGGGTGCTGAAAAGAGAAATTTGTCGCTTCGCCGAAGGTTCTGCCAGCGCTCCGAGCGAGAAAGTATCCGGGTTATTCTGATGAGAAAACTCGCTGGACGCCACATCCACGAACGCGCTGGTGTCATTGTTGGGGCTCTGCAGATAAGAGCTTCGCAGAGAGTCCGAGTACGTCGTCAGTGACCCTGCAGACCGCGACTTACGCAGTGGCAAGGCATCAAAGTCACCGTTGTTATTGGCAGCTCGAAGGTTGCCTCCCGGGCGTCGCCTGAGGATGCGAAGGGGCTCAGGTACGGGACTGGGCTCATCCTCGTCAGACACGGAATTCTCTGTATACGTCGTTGCATCAAAACTTTTCACAGTCGAACGCCTGTTCAAGGCACTGCTGAAAGACGTAGCGCGCCGGGGAATCGCGGCCGAATCAAGCGATCGACTTGACTTTTGTCGAACATGCCTCTTAGCAGATCTTGTCAAGGTGGGCCTTCTGGTCTTTGCTTCGCTCAAGTCCGGCACGGGATGGTTGGTATCCAGAGACGGGCGCGGGCTCCTGTCGTGGCCCAGAGTCGCCAGATCAGGCACGAAGGGAGGCAAAGGATCAACAGATAGTGACGGCCTCATGACGTGCTGGTTCAGCAGATACGAGGAACGGCGAGGAGTTCCCATGGGGTGTCCCGGCGGCGTATTCGGCGGCGTAGGATCCGCACCGGAGGGCAAGAACGTTTCGGCGAATGCCTCCACCGAGTCGCTTGCGGGAAGCGCACCATGCATCGCAGGTAGAGAGAATGGCACCGTGTCATCTACGATGACGATCGATTTGCTGCCGGTTGTAATAGCCATGTCGCTAACAGGTCTCAGGGTATCGTTCTCAGGGATGCTGTCGCAAGGTGAGACCAGATGTGCTGTTGAGTAGTCGAGCGTCCCCTCCGGCAATGCGCTGTGCAGCACATCACTGAGGTTCGGAAAGCCTCGTCGTTCAGCATCCAGAGCAGCCTCTGCGGCAGCGTCTTCCCGAACAGCCTTCTTGAAATCTTCGACAATTTCTGCGCCCAGAAGATCTATCCGAACAGGTGGTCGGACGCCATTGAGTTGAGGCCTGGCTTGCGGTACAATGGCAGTGCCCGGCAGCCGGTTCGTCGTGGCACCGCGAGGGCCCAGAGGGGAGATGTTGATGAAATTGCCCTGCGTAGGGGAAACTCCCTGCCCTCGCGTGCTGAGAGCACGCCGAACGCTGCCTATCAGCTTCCTCATGCCTTGCCCAGACATTGCAGATGCGCTCCTCTGTTCGGGAGGGACCTGGAACACTGTTGTGTGTCGCTGAAATTCGCCCGTCAGGCTGGGGGACATGATTTCGACGTAAGGTTGGCCTGGGGGCATAAGATTGCCTCGAACGAGGCTACCGGCAAAGGGCAATGACAAGAGAAAGTCGTTGTCCTGGAAGTTCGATTTCTCGTGTTCTTTTTCTCTGAGCGAGTCGGTCAAGCTTCCGTTCCTCTTGTGCCCCTGGTTTGGCCGCACACGTTTTCCTACCAGAGCCCTTGGTGTCGTTGCTATCGGACCAGCGCTTGAGTAAACAGAGCTCGAGGGGGCCACCGGGTGGGCTCCAAGTGAGTTTCCAGACTGCTGGCCCGTTCGAGGGGTCTTACCCGGAAACGAACAGGAGACTATGTCCACACTGGCAATACTTGTTGGTGATGCTGCCTGCCTTCTTTCCAGATCTTTAGCGTGGTGGTTCTCCGGTGTCGATGGTCTTTCAACAACCGGCTGATAATCCTCCACGTGTCCGGCGCGGGAGACGTCGGCATAGAAGCTTGTCTGTTCCTTGTCCTCGATGATGGGGGCGAAGAGGCTTTCAAGCTGAGGGGCGGCATCATCTCTTTCCCAAAAGGACGGATCAAGGCTGGCGTTGCGGTGCCCAGCGATGCCTCCGGGGGCAATCGGCACGCTTGGTCCTAGAGAAGGCTCAAACTCCGGCCCATCCCAGAACTGAGCGCAGACCCTCCGCCAACATTTCTTCAACTCGGCTAGGATCTTGAGCTGGACCTTGCGGCCGCGGGGGTCGGTGGACAGCTCCGTAACCATGTCGTTCAAGAGATTGCAAAACGTGACACGGAGGGCGTATTCGACGACGAAATCGTCCATGAAGTAATTCAGAATCCAATGGCGCATGGCGACGAACGTTCGCACTCGGACCACCATACCGATCTCGTCGTTCCGGCCAAGAGCCCATCGCAATCGTGCCAAGAGCATCCTCAGCAGGTCCGACGGCTCCAGAAAAGCTCGGTAAGTGAGGAAAAAGTCGGAAATGAGTTCATAGTCGAGGAAGCTGGGCGATGTGATCTCGGCAACTAAGCGAGGCGGCGATGCGGCAGTGACGGCGCCCGTCGATGGCGAATACCTGACTATAGATCTGTCGTCGCATGTTGGCTTGAAAGTGAGGGCATCAAACATGGCCGGTTCGATAACAGTCCGCGTCGAGAGGTAAGTCGACCGCAACGGCATCCGGGGTGTTGCCATGGGACCTGGACTGAGGGTCGCAGCCGGCCCGGTGAGCTCGAAGTCCAAAGGCGGTAGACGTATCTGGGGGATCGAAATAGGACTTGGTTTCCTGCCCATCATTGACTCGGGGATCCTAGGCGTCAGGGCGCCTGTCGCACCTGTCGGAGTGCCGTGGAGGAAGGAGACGTTGCTCGAACGGGGGAACTCTTCGGTGGGCGCATAACTCGATCCTCTAAAGAAGGGTGTGCCTCTGGCGGTGAAGCGTGGATTGCCCAATTTCCAGGTTGGAATCTCAATGTCTAACAGGGGAATGTGAGCAGCATCCAGATCCTCCATGGTTTTCGATCGCTTCTCATCGCCCGGCTTAGAGATGACAATCTTGAAGCCCTCGGCCTCGGAGTTTCTGCTAGTGGCGCCATCATGTGCCGTTGAGTCGGAATGGGCACGTCTATGCTGAGACGGCCGCGGGGCGTGATTAGGGAAGTATCGATTGTTGTTGCTAGCCGTCGGTGGGCTGGCGGCCGTTGCAGGCGTCGCGGGTGTCGGTGGCGTGGCGGTCCATTGGCTGAGGTGAAGGTTGGTTGCGTCTTGTTGTTTCTGCTTTTCGGTCAGGGCATCCAGGCCAGCGGTCCCTGGTGGCGTTATGGGAAAGACAAAATTTGGCTGAGGGTATCTCTGGTTGGCGGGTCGGACGGTCGGTCTATGTGAGGTCAGTACATTTCCGGACAAGACACGCATGCCTGCACATCAGATTGCGCCCATGTCTCCCCATTCCTGCCCCAAGGGGCCAGACTGTGTCGACAACGGTCGCCGCATCCAGCATAAACAGACATCAGGGGGAACCCACCTCAAGTATATCCGTCCGTTGTTCCCCACGTTGGCAACGGTGAACTGCCTTCCCTCCCGTCCAGCAGATCCTCCGTCTGGGGTGATGTCAAACTTGTTGTCATCGGCAGAACTGTCGGCCCTCGTGCGCCTGGTGGGCAACTGATTCCATTCCTCCGACTTCTTTTCCGTGACGGGTACCAGCGGCTTGGTCGAGGGACCCGGTAGTCGCATCTTGGAAGACCATTTTCCCCCAGTTGTGGTACCAGAACCCTCCTTTCCTCCAGATGCCGACCTCGGGGATTTGGCGAATCTCGAATCACGGGCGGCCGGGCCTCGCTGGCTCAAGGGGCTACGGGGAGGCTGATCGCGGTGGGAAGAGCGGGGAGAACGCGGGGATTGAGGAGAGCGAGGAGAGCGCACGCTGAAGCCGCGTCCGTCTGGCGAGGACAGCGGTTCGGTGGCCTCCATGGCCGGTGTCGCGCAAGTCGTTTACAGCTGCGGGCAGCGGGAGTTGCTCGCTGCAGTGACTGAGAGTAGAGGCATCCGGTTAGCAAGGTTGGAAAAACAAAGCCAAGGCGAGGTGAGGTGGTGGGTGGTGGTGACGATTGGGGTTGGGCCGTATAGAAGAAGGGTGCGGCAGCAAGGTGGAGGGTGGAAGGCAGTCAAAGCGAGCGGCGCGTTTGTTTGTGTCAGGGTTTTAGGCTCCAGACTCCGGACGGCCGAGACGGGTTTTGGATGGTGCTATACTCGATTCCGTCAAGGGCCCTCGCGGGTCCGTGGCACGTAGGGACCAGAGGAAGCCGAGTCAACGCTCGGAGGGTCGGGCGAGATCAGGGTGCTTTTGTTGTGTTGAGTAGGTGTGGTGTGGTAACGTACGTTTTGACGCCATAAAGAAGCAACGGCAAGAGTTGTAAGCGACAGCGGCGGAAACACCTCAGAGACAGCGTCGACCAAGAATACCCAAGCACCAGCACCACCAGCGGCAAGAGAAGCACAAGCACCCAACGGGCATAACCCAGCAGATACCTTAAAATGAGAGTCTGGAACGCGGGAATGCGCTTCGACGTAGGGATGGCGCAGAGGCGGCAAGAATGTAATGCGCTCGTTCGTTCGCGCGAGGCCCGTCGGTCGGTCGGGTCGTCGGAATGGCGTCAAGGGGCAGAATTGAAAGTTGAGGAAGAGAACGAAGGAAGCAGTTGGGACGGTACAGCAAGTTGTGTGAAAGGCGTCGAAGAGGGACGAGCAGGGAATAGGGCAGAGAGAGAGAGGGAGGGAGGGTGAGGCCGGGATGGAGCGAGCAACGGGAAATGGGCAACCTCACCTCACCCAGAGGTACCTCCCGCCTGTGCCTAGATACCTAGGTACGTAGTAGTCGGTGATGGTGGTCCGTGGGACGGGAGTTGGGGGGGAAGCGGCACTACCAACCTAGGTACCAAGACTAAGCAAAGTGCCCCTACCTGTGTCCAAGTACACTGCCCTGTGTACACCGAGGTAGTGTACGTACTTTTCTACCTACGCAGCAGGATTTGGTGCTTTTTTCGGAGGCTGGCACCTAGGTATCCGTAAATAGGTACCTTGGAAGACGCTGATTTCCCTCTCTGGCGGGTGCAGTGTGTCTGTCAGGCGGGCGATCCAGGACAGGGGGGCGGTTGGTCGCTGGGCTGGGCGCAATGCTATGAATCAAAGGTCGGAATATCTGGACTTAGCATGAGAAACAGCGGCAGAAGCAATTAAAGGAACGGACGAGAGAAAAGCAGGAACAGGAGCAGCAGAATGGTCACCGCCGCAAGCACACGCACGCGCACACAAACATTCACACTTACACAGCGCAGCGCAGCGCAGCCTAGCACAGCATACCTATTAGCAGACATCCTGACCGAATGGTGGAAGTGATAGCAGGGAGCATCAGACAGGGTGCAGGGAAGAAACAGCACAGCACACTGCAGCCATTTTGACAGACCGGGGGTGGGAAGGTTGAGTGGACCCTTCCATTCACCACCACCATCTCCCCGTCCTTCTGTTACCTATTCTTCTCCTTTCCGAATCCCAGGGGATGTCGCCAAGAGTGGTCTTTCCCATGGCCATTGGAGGTCCAGACAAGCCTATGCCGTCTCGTATCTACCTAACGCACCAGAAAATTCCCAGAAGAGAGAGCATTAGAGTGGACGCGGGTGCAGGGCAAGTTGTAGAGGTACCAGAGGTACATACATGACCTGAGCAGCGGCAACGCGCCGCAGTGCGCGTGGTTGCCCAGTTGCCCAGTTGCGCTACACTAGCGCCCCTTCCCAGCAACTGCTAAATTACACAGGTGCTTTAAGTGCCCCTTCCTCCATGTGTGATGGGGGCCGGTACGTACCTCCACTGGGCTGACCTTCACGACCCCATAGGCCAATTCATTTTTCAGCGTTGTGGCTGGTCGGGCCATGGGCCACCTATGAACAGCCTAGCAGGGGATCGCAACGAGGCCAATGGGAAGGGAGTGCCACTGCGTGCTGCGAGCTCTTGCCTTCTTTTCTGGTGGTGGACGGATACCGCGCGCACGGTTAGAGCCCGCGTAGCGCAGTCTTGTACTTGCAGGGGAAACTGCAAGGGTTTTGCTAGACTGTAGATAGCATCTCACACACCGCAGTACACAGTAGTACCTCAGCACGATGCCTATCTAGGTGTGTTTCCTAGGTACCTCATCAACGGCGAGTACCTTCTGGATATCGAAGTTCCTCTCTGTCTACTCACTTGCGTGCCTTCCCTTAATGACGATTCGAAAGGGAGTACTCCGTAGAAGAAGAAAAGAACGGGAAGGAAAGACCAAGCAGCAAACATCGACGGGCATAGCACCTGCCTGCTCCATACTTGGTCTACTCTACTACGTATTCTGCTCTGACTCAAAGGGGAACAATCTGAAATCGGATCCGAGAAAAGAGAAACAACGTCAACACCTTACATCAACTCCGCACCTTATCTCACATTTCCTACATATGCCTCTTTAGCTTGCCCCAAGGCACGCGACCCTCGGATTCGGTGCCTGGTCTGGTCTGATGTTGCAAAGTAAAGGCACCAGCAGCGCGGTTTTTTTGGGTTAAATGCACTGCTCGGTGGCAGCACGATGACGGCCGAGAAACACCACCTCGCAAGAAACGCGACAACAGTGGCAGCTGACTTGACGCAGGGAGTGTTTCCCCTCTGCAGGCCTTTTCCCCCTCTCTAGACTGACACCAGATTCCAGACCATGGCCATGGAAAGAGAGCATTCAATCCGTCCCTCCGGTACGGATACGCCATCATCTCCGTCATCGCGACGCAGCCCTGCTTGGATAGCGGCCCCCAATTGACATCATCCTCTCTCGCCTCTGTACCCAGCCACCCGGTCGCACCAAGCGAGAAGCGACTCAAGCGAGAGGCGAGGCGAGGCGACATATCCGAACCTATGGATTATTACAGGCCAGTCTCCAGATCCAGCACCAGCCCGGTCAAACCACCGCCTCATTCTGGTCTGCGCCCTTGCTCGCTACAACCCGCGGCCCCAGGGACCTGTCTCAACTCATGAACCGAGGTGGTTTTTTTTTTCTCCCGATCCTCGGTGTCTCCCGCAGTATACGGAGTTATCTACAAGGATGGGGCAAAAACAACGAGAGCAACCTCCTCCGGGGGTCGGTCGACTGCACTTGGACGGGACTGAAACGCCATACCACCCGGTAACCCATGATCCAGGGCCTCGTCGCTCGGCCGTCGTGATCCATTCCGCGTCCGAGTCCCAATTAATTCACAACGACGCTACCTATGGGTACATAGTACGCCATCTTCCATTCTATTGGGACTTCACGGCGGTCGGCACAGGGCACGCACATCACCGGTAGGCCCTTTTCTTGCCTGTGCCTCCATGCCTCAAAGACAAGATACATCGCAGAGAACGGAACAGGACACCAGATTGGCAACCAGCCGATCGCGATGCGCATAAGACTCGTCGTACTCACGCCGGACCAGCAAATCAAGTCACGCTCTGCCCGGTGAATCTGCATCCTGCAGCTTGTCGTCAAGCCGTCCGTCTCTTGGCCAATCGCCGCTACAAGACCCATGCCCGCGAACGCTGCCCGCTTTACCGGCTGCAATTGACATGCCATACGAGTCGCCAGTACGTTTCTGCATGCTCAGCTGTGGTGTAGACAGTAGCGAATCTACAGTACGGATACCAATTGGGGCATCAGAATAGGGACAACCACAATGGCCTGAAGCACAAAGCATAGAGGCAAATCCTCGCTTACTGGCGCGATGTCGTCGACAGCCGTTGACATCAAAAGAACAATGGAACCCCCAGAGACAATCGTCCATCTTACGATTCGTGAAAAAAATCCTCCGACGCCAGAGCCGCGCCGATGACAATTAGCACGTGTGCCATCCGTCAAAGAGGAAATCTACAATGGAGATCGGCGAATCTTTTCCAGTTCCTGTCCCGCCGCCACGAAACGACGATCCAAGATCACTTGCGTCTAGCCCAAAGTACAGAGTACGGACTGGAAGGTATCAGGCACGAGACACGGCTCGAAAGGACCTCATGAGGTAGAATCACAAAGGATCTCGACAGAATGTTTCTTGACTACCTCTTATTAGGTGACTACCAGTGCCTTAGCAGCCCTACCTACCCACCCCGCCTCGACTTCAGGTTGCTGTCCACCCTGACTATAGTATCCGTAGTGTACTCCGTATTACCGCCTTGTCAGACAGGCGCGCCGAGGGGAAAGGGGACGCTCGCTTCACGTAATTTACCCCTCATGTGCCTTAACCCTGGACCGTCACTTCGCCCTCCCACACCTCGTGGCAGCTATCCGCAGAGAAAGGCCGAAAGAAGGGACGGAAATACCCCGCAGACGCACAGCAACGGGGCCGCCTAGCAAACCTTTTTCCCTGGTTTTCGGTCAATGACAGCTGCAGTTCTCGTTGACACAATGCAGTGTCGTACACGCCGGCACACCATCTCGTCAAGTCGCCAGCTTCAACATCAGTTCAAGTTTGCAAACAGACCAACACGCACGAACGCCCGACCCTGTCGGTGTGTGCGTGTAACTAAATAAAGAACAACAGGATTCGCGCAAGGATAAAGTCAGCTGCCACGATACGCGCTGGTTGTTCGACTTGCTTCGAGGCTGATCCAGCAGAACACATAGTGTGGCTCAGTATCCGTTGAACAGTGCAATCACTCGTTATCACAGAGAGCGGCATACGCAGGCATGACTGCACCATACAGCTGCACTACGGGCATCTAAGGTGCTGTCGGCTGTCCAAGGCCCGGCCCCCGCCTTCCGGGGTTCCTTAATATCACACTTTTTAATGACCACAGACCAGGATCGGAGATTGTTGCAAGGGTTGAGAACAGTACACGCTCATCAGGGTCAGCCACCAACAGCCAACAGCCACGCGAGGGTTCCTTCAGGCTTCCAGGTCGTGCCGGCCCCTTTTTCTAGGTTTATTCTTCCAGGCCTCCCCTCATCTTTCCTCCCTGGGTCTCCAGCAGTTCCAGCTGCGGCACCCGGAGCAGCGTGCCCCGGCCTTGTGGGTTGCTTCTTCTTGCTTCTACAGCGGCCTGCTGGCATGATGGGAAGATTCGAACTCCCCTTCACCCTAGAAAATGCCAGACGCTTGGGTTGGCGCCACGGTAAACGGCTGCACGCCATGCCAACTTTGTGTCCTGCAATGCAGAGTGGACTGGGAAACAGCAACAAACACTTTGAACAGGCGCTTCTATTCGATATTGTTCCACGTGAATCACATGGAAAAGTGTCTGTGTGGGAGGGGCCGGGAAAGGCTTGTTACTCATCAAATGGCCGGATCAGACGCAGCTATCAACGACAATCGGCGCTTGTGGACTCTCGACGGGAAGGTCTTATTTTAGCAGCATCCGCTGACTGGCTCATAGCTCGGTCTAGAGCGCGGATTGGAAGGAAGCCACCCGTTCCAGAACCAAGAGGCGTGCTAGCCGCGCTGCCATAACAACAGAGCGAAGATGATTAGGGTTCGAGCCCGTCGAATGCTCAAATTTGCCTTCGGTCTCCCGCGGCCATCGCAGTTTGTGGCCGCTTAAAGTGGCTCCCAGGAACACGCCAGCGAGACGAGGTGGAGGCCACTGGAGGCATGATCGCAGCATCCGTATGTTGGGTATCATATTACCACTTGCAACAACAAAGAGCCGACATGCCGAACACGTTACACCAGATTTGCGTTTACGGTTGATAGTCTTGCACTGCGGTGAGGAGACGCAACAAACAGAGGCTCGGACAGGCCGTGCTGGTGGTGACTCGCGCAAAAGCCTTGTGTTGCTGATCTCAATGCCCAACGCCCAACTTCAGTGTAAACTAGAGATCCATTCAGCCTGCACGAGAATGGGGATGGCCGTTTTGGAGGGTTCCTTCAGCGACGACGCGGCCCAGGGTTCCGGGACTTGCGTCAAGGTCTGACAGCCAAACAAGTGGACCGGACGCCTTCCAGCACCTGTTCTCACGAGTCAAGCAGCGTGAACAGTTGGAGAAGAGCTACTTTTAGCTTCGGCTGATCTTTGAGATGTCATTCTCCAAATCGCCTGAGACTCGATGCAGCCTGCAGGTATTGCTACGGATACCTGCAACGGTATCTACCCTACCTACTTTTACTAACAGCTGGCATAGAGACTTCTCCCCTTTATGTCAGGATAGAACGGGCAAGTTGAGCAACATGAATAAGTACTAACACATCTCAGAGACTCATCAGTTCCATACCCAGGGTAGCGAGGGCTTGACTAATTTCGGCCGGCCTTTTTTCGCCTCAATTGCTGCTTGGCAATCACTTCTCACTTTGGCGCCTCATACGGCACAGATCCGGGCTTCCGCGGCCTCCAACCGCTTGGTATTCGTTACCAGGCCAGGAATCCCATCCCATGCCCGTGATCACAGTATCAACGCACCAACGGTCGTCCGCACAAACCAAATGGGACAGGACAAGGACTCGCCCTGGAAGCCCGAGCAAAGTTGCAAACAAGCTGCGAGCTCCCCAAGGGTGAACCCCCCACTCGATGCTCTCGGCATTGACCAATGATCCCTTTCCGAACAGCCTGACACCATCATGCTGCTCCTGCCTCACATTTTGGCATCACCATGGTGCTATGCGGCGGTAGGAAGCCCCCCAAGTCATACAACCGACACATATTACCCTTCAGACCTGAAGAGTCGACCGTAGGCCTTGCTTCGAACCTGCACGTCGCAAACGAGTGTCACCCCATTTCAATCATCCAGTCGCCAACTGATCCGGAATTACACCATGAGGCAGCAGCGGCAGCATCTCTCCTCATCCACTGTTTCTGTTTCGATTCCCAAACCATGGACCAGCTGTCAAATATCCCGTCTTCGGAGGCCGAACGATGTTGAGACTCCGCCTTCCCAGCGCCCTGGATACACCCTGGCTCTCGTCTATTAGCAGTGGCTCCAGCTCATCTGCGAAGCCGAACAGAGTCTTTCCAGGGACCAGAGATGAGAGCCGCAATTTGGCGACGAGAACGGCCCACTGGGTGATCCCGACAATCGACACGGCTAATTAACACGCGTCCAGCACCATGGCGACCTGGACCATCAGCAAATCGCCAGTTTGACGCGCTTCGCCCTGCCACTGTCCGTCGGTCAGCATCCGAATAGCAGACGCGGCAGCTGCTGTCCTGAACTTTCACCCCAGTCGGCGTGCCGGTCGCGCCCACCGGCTGAGTAGCGGTAGCAGACGTAACATCCGCCTTCTTCCGTGTGGCGTGGGGGAGGGGGTTCACGAAAACGTCAACTGGACACGGCACCTAGCCGCGGGGTATCTGCCAGAGAGATGATAACGTGCTGGCTAACCGTCACACCGTCTTTCTCTCGACGCTACATCTAAACCTTATAGCAAGCGTGCTATGGCCCATAGATTGGCGGCAGCGGCGACGGCAGCAGCAATGTTGTGGGGTATCAAAGCCTCCATGTGTGACGGATAACACCTTAACACTCTGTGCCCCGGTCACGGTTACAGCGGATGGCACGCGACGGCCGCCAAGCACGGCGACGGACGACACAGGCCTTGCCGACCACGCGAGCCCAAGCATGGGATGCGTCAATCTGCCGCCGTGGAATTGATTGCCTTTCACTCGTAAGCCCCGCTGCTGCGACCTCTAAGCGAGGCCTCGGGAGACTACACTACTCTGGCGTGTTGTCTATTAGACCTCGAGCGGGGTGTTACAGTCGACTCTGGGCCTATATTCGCCGGCAGATCGCCTCAATAAGACCAAGGAAAACGAGTCTAACATATGATGCTTTTCCTTGTTGACTTGACTTGCCGTCTTGTCGGAGCCATCCGGTGTTGCCTAGGTATCTGCAGCAAGATGACGGGCTGAGAGTCCGCTTAAGCGGCAGTGGGAGAGCATCCACAATGGCACGCACGCTTTGACGGGCCTCGTCTCAACGGCCTGCTCGTTGCAGCCATTGCCGGCATCACGTATGCAAGGCAGATATTGCAGGTATGCTCACCAGAACTGCTCCACCGGAGTGGGATGGATCATGGGCCAGGGGGGCGGCGCACACAGGGGGAAAGCAACTACAAACCCAAGTCACTCGCAGATGTCACCAGAGTGATGAGAGGCACTGACGGGGTCGCGCTTCTGCGTCTCGGTGGGAAAGGCGATTAAGGTTGTGTGAAACCTGTCACGAGAGGATTAGCCGCGGGATGCGGCAGCGAGCGCAGCACTTCTTTGCTGCTTTTGCTGTTCACCGCTTGTGTGTCTTGCGCGCATGTTGTACAGACGGGCGGAGCATCTTTCTGGTCACGTCGAGCGCCTGCTGCGGGGTCTGAATGCTGCGATGCGACGTGCTTGCACTGGGACCTTCCAATTGCGACCGCTTGGAGCAGACCGTACTTCTGTACGAGATTTGGCTCGCATCTCGCGCGAGCTGACTGATATGCGTCGAAGGGTTATGTTTTCGGATCCGAGGGCTTCGGACTTGGGGAGGCGGCGATCTGGCTCGTGACTTGGTCCTACGCATGACTGTCGATCCCACATTAGGATGGTACCTTGAAGAAGACCGCATCATGGCGATGAATCTGAATCAGAAGTCGATGGAGGTGTGGGAGTAGCCAATGCATGAGGAAATAGCGTCATTTTCACCTCCCGCTACTGTCCTAGCACCCAACATCGCGATACATGCTGGACGTCCTAGTATGTATGTCCAAGCTATTATCTGTAACTGGAAGAAGATCTTTGTACTAGACACGGAACCGTTAAGACCGCCGCTGTCATTACTTCCTACCTATTGTACCAAAGGGAGCTCTGAGAAACTTGAAAAGACGTTGTTATTGTTCAGTGCCCGGTGTCAGACCCGCAACCAAGCTTCAGAGACCTCGGCCATGGTGAACGAAACTCGTAGCTTTGACACGAAGAGCTTCAGACACCACGGAGGACCAGAGTTGCCGCAGTTATCAAAGACCAATCACCCTATGTGGATATGTACTGGCGTTGTAAGCTCGAGGGTGGAGCCAAAGTCTAGTCGTGCTGTTTTTTCCAGTTCGGTTTCCCGGTTGCATATATGACGACGAGATCAAGCATAAGTGCATGCTTGCGATGAATACTTTAAAAACAGATAGTCAGAGGCTATGCCAGATGGCATAGCCCCCGAGTATCAAAAGAGGTAATGCTCTTGAACTGATCTCTTTTTCTTACCATTGGCCTCTCCCCCCATCTCTTCTGGGTATTAATCGGTCGACCAGACAACACTCGAGTTCAGGAGCAAACTCCACGCACTCGATTTGTTCTCATGGCCAGCCTCATCGTTATTCTAATTACTTTGCTTGCTATTATAGTACTATTATTAACCTCAATATGGTCTTGGAACGTTTCTAGAACTCTTGTTGTGAAAAGCTGATAGAGAGAATAGAAAATGACAATGAGAGCCTAACTACAAAGCTTCCATTCACAACATCATGAAATCTTGCATACTAAATGGGCTAGTCACTGTGAGCATCTCCCTAGGTCGGAGCACAACTTCCGTGAGGTCTGTAGTACCGTTGGGGACAATGATAAATGCAAAACCAACACGAACGACCGCAGCCTTAATAGACCACATTTTCCCCGTCACTTCGTCTTGAGCTTATTTGAACTTGACCAAAACTGGGCAACCGAGGACGGCATGGCAGCGAGGACGGCAGAAAGAACGCCGAACAACAATGGATAACGATGACACTAAAACGACAACATGTGGGACGAGAGATAGACCTCTATCACCCTTCATCTATATTTTTTACTCTGTATTCTAGCTTGATATCAGATCGACCCCTCTAATACGAGTCCACTGTTGAGATGGCGGCTACTAGCTTCGTGGCTAGGCTTTCGACGAGATTGCCGTCGTTCGATGTGGCCTCTACCTTCGACTCCTCTATTGACTCGAGGATGGTCTTAATTCCCAGCCCGACCCTGTCGGACCTGGTGTCGTTCCTGATCATCCCCACCGTGTTCTGGATGTCACTCTGGCTGAATACACCAGTCTGGCCCAGCACCTGGGCAAGCTCACGGACGTCAGTGATGGCAGGCACAGGCACTTGGCGACGGAAGTGCTTGAGGACGCCCAGGTTGCTGAGGACGTTGCGTTCCGAGGTCGTCACCATAACGAGGATACGGCGGCCCTTCGGAGGCTGGGTCTGGATAAGGGAGATGAGCCTGTCCAAGACGCTGTTCGAGAAGCGCGGTCCAATAGGGTTCCACTCGATGAGCTGTTCGAAGTTGTCGAGGATGACGATGCTGCGGTCCGACTTGTACGCATCGGTGAAGACCTTGGTTAGGTAATCCTTCTTGCCGAACTCGTCGCGGAAGGCGGTCAAATGCTGAGGAGACACCAGCTTGACGAACGGGAAGTCGGAAAACGAGGCAGTGTGGGCAGCCAATGCCGTCTTACCGGACTCGGGAGGACCGTGGAGAAGTACCGGTATCCTGGTGAGGACGTCGGAGCCTCTGACGGCCTCGACGTATCCCATAATTGTGCGGATAATGGCAGGGATGTTCTCGTTGAACTGAAGAATGCCCATTCCCATGGCGTGGGAGAGCTCGTCTTCCGAGACACCGTATGCGGGCTTGACTTCCTCAAGCGCATTCTCAAAGTCTTCCATGGTAATCTTCATTTTTGAGGCGTCCGCCTTCATTTTGGCACTGTTGCCCACCTCGGTGTGGCGGTTGAAGGCAAATGATGTCGCGGCCTTGACGACACCGGAGATTTCAGCACCAGAGTAGTTCTTGGTCTTCGCTGCCAGTGAGTCGAGATCAACCTGGCGGTCCATGATGTTGTTATCGCGCATCTTGGCTGTGTGGATCATGAAGATCTCCTTGCGGCCCTCTTCGTTAGGCAAGCTGATCTCGAGTTGGACCTCCAATCGACCCGGACGCAGAAGAGCCTCATCGATCATGTCCTTCCGGTTCGTCATGCCGATGAGCAGGATGTTGTTGAGCTGATCGACACCATCGAGCTTTGTGAGAAGCTGGTTGACAACACTGTCGCCAACTCCAGTACCGCCTCCGGCGCCAGATCCTCTCTGCTTGCAGACCGCATCCAACTCGTCGAAGATGATGATGTGCAGACCGCTCGCGTCACCCTTCTCTTTGTATTCCTTCTCTGCGTCGGCGAACATCTTGCGGATATTTTCTTCGGATTGACCGACTGTGACTGGTTAGTAGTTGTTCAGGGAAACCGGACTGGCCAGGACGTACCGAACTTGTTCAGGACCTCGGGTCCGTTGATAATCTTAGGCTCACGGGCGTTGAGCATCTTGCCGATTTGTCTGGCAATGAGCGTCTTTCCGGTTCCGGGAGGGCCATAGAGCAGGATACCCTTGACGTGCTGGATGCCGAGCTTGGCCACCAAGGCGGGAGGAAACACACGAGAGGCAAAGGCTCTGCGGAAGATTGTAGAGAATTCGTCGTGCAGACCACCAATGCCCATATCCTCGAACTTGAAGTCTGGCGAGATGATGGGGTCGGAGTGTTGCTGGTGGTCGGCGACCTCGATCTTGATCTTGGCGTCGGTTGCCTTGAAGAGGTTGACGAGGGTTTCGCGGGTGAGCGCGCCGCGGGCCTCGCGGCTGGTGGTGGTGACGGCGCCAGCTTCGGACCGGGGGTCGGGAATGGTGACAGACTGGACCGTCAAACGCAACTTTCGGGCTTCGACATCTGCGAGCAGGACCTGGCCAGGGGTGACGATGTAGCCTTCGTAGTTCTGCTCGATCATGTTCGATATGTGCCTGTGGTCCAGCACGAAGTTGGGATCGGTGCTCGCCGCTGACGCCCAGCCAACTTGAAAGTCTACAGCCTTCAGATACTGAATTCCACCGCGGCGGGCATCGTAGTAATCGGCGTAGATTTTGTCGTTAACAGCGAGCCGGAGCCATGACCTCTGAATCTCGGAAAGGACGATGCTGCCGGGGGCCAAGTCGTTTTCGGGAAGCGGTTGAGCGCGAAGAACGTGGTCATGCACGGTGCCTTTGACGGGATCTTGGACTCGAATGAGAATATTGATGGCGCCTACTTTCGGGTCGGGAGAGAAATCACGGTAGCTGACACCGGCTCTGTTCGTGTAGATGAGTTGCTTCGAGGCCGGGGAAGTGGCCTTCGCCACGCGAAGCTCGACCATCGTGTCGTCTGTGTACGGGGTTCGGGCTGCGAGATGCGGTGGCGGGGTACGGCGGCGAAAGAGGGCGACGACGAAGAGGATAGCGACGGCGACGAACTCAATAAAAGAGCTGGAGGGTCAAGGAGACGAGGCGAAATGCACGAAGGGCAGTCGGCTTGGAGGAAGTTTCGGGATGCTTGGGAGAGGAGAAGGGTGGAAGGTTGGGATGCTTGAGGTGCTGTGGTTGTTCGGGTGTGGGGCAGTGCCGTTCCAGTGTCGATACCTTACGTGTTTCTAATCCGGGGTGTTGATCGCCTCGGTTCTCGATGCCTCTTCCGGAAATGCTGGGGCTTAAGTAGTCCTTGCGAGCTCCGTGATGGTATATCATTTGTCGCAACGTGTATTTAATTCTAGAATATTTCCTTCGATGGGTCAGCTGTAAGGTATTGTTTGCTCATGGCTTCTTCTTTCCACGCAACAATGGCTGATTACACGAAATGCGTCATCATGAATCTGGACAGCAGGTCGCTGACGGAAGGCACCTGTCCCAGCTGACGGACCTGGCCCCTCAGCCTACCTAGCCTAGGTAGGTATCTAGGTACCTTTGACCTCTATTGCTACCAGTCGAAAAGGCGGGGCTGATGCCACATGCATGCGTCCACGTGTAAGTAGCAACTACTGTAAATGTACCTTGTTCTCACTATAGGGTGATACACAGCCTGGGTACCTAGAGCTCGGTACATAGCATGCATCTTATGTGCCGGCCGTGGGTGCCTTGTGCTATTATTACACTGCAGGTAGGTAGGTTTAGGGATCTACTAAGCAGTCCTGAAAAGCTCTGGTGGGGAAAGCAACTTGGATATTGACTGGGTGCCATGCGCAAAGCAAAGCCACAGATTTTCAGCAACGTATTCGTTAACTTGAACCTGAAAATATGGAAATCTTCCAATAGAAAATGGTTTACTGCCTCGTTTTCTGTTCGGAGCCTTTCAATTATCTGGATTACTTTTTTTCCCTTTGCTCGACTTCGCCTTGTGGTACTTGTGGTAACACACAGCAAAATGTAGTGGAAGTAGACTGCCTAGGTACTGTGTACTTAAGATAGGTATGCACTGGATTTGGGGCGGTGCTACCTACCACGTGTATCTGGGTAAGAACCTGAGGGCACTAACACAAAGTGCACTGAGTAACCATGTATTAACCCGCCCGTTGACGACACGAGGGCATCTCACCTGAGAGGCGCCATCGTCAACTTTTAAAAGATACATAGGTATCATAACAAAAAGATTTGAATCATGCCTCTGTGAGTCGGCGTCGTCCAAGGTTCACAGAACCATAGCTAATCGTCTGCAGTCACCTGCTGGGCAAGAAGTCCTGGAACGTCTACAATGCAGACAACGTCGCCCGCGTCCGTCGGGACGAAGCCGACGCGAAGGCCAAGGAGGAGGCCGAGGAGCAGCGCATGCAGGAGATCGATGCTGAGAGGCGTCTAGCGATCCTCCGCGGCGAGGAGCCACCGCCCCTCCCTCCCACCGAAACCTCCGGGGACGCGGAGTCCCGGGCTGGGGATCGCGATCGCGCTCCCTCCGGCCGCGAGCGGAAGAAGCGCAAGCGCGCCGGCGAGGACGACACCGATTTCGAGCTACGCATAGCGAAGGAGCGCTCGGACGTGGTGCAAGCGGCAAATGACGCGCTGCGCAAGTCGACGAGCTCCGCGCCCATCGTGGACAGCGCCGGGCACATCGACCTCTTCGGCGAGGAGCGGAAGCAGGGTCGGCATCTCAAGAACGAAGAGGCCGAGAAGGAGGCGGCCAAGAAGAAGAAGGAACAAGAGGACCAGTACACCATGCGGTTCTCAAACGCGGCAGGCAGAGACGGGCTGGTTGGCCCCTGGTACGCGAACTCGGCGTCGAGGGCCGACTTGGCAGAGCTGGAATCGCCCGGCAGAGACGCTTTTGGCAATGAGGATTCCGGCCGGAAGAATAGAGACGCTCAGCGGATTGTTGCAAGCGACCCCCTGGCAATGATGAAAAGAGGCGCAGCAAGGGTACGAGAGGTCAAGAAGGAACGACAGATGGTCGAGGATGAACGTCAACGAGAGCTCGAGCAGCTCCGCAGGGAAGAAAAGCGGAAGGAGAAGCACGAAAGCCGCCACAGAGAACACAGAAGCGAGTCGAGCAGGCATGAAAGAGACGGGGACCGACATCGGAGGAGTCGCCACAGGGGCAGCAGAGAAGGTGACGATGAGCGCCGCGACAGATCACACCAACACGACAGTCACAGATCCAGGCGGGAGGAAGGGAGAACCAGCCACCGCGAGGACAGGAGACACGATGAACGCGAGCGAAGGGACAGGCACCGTGATGACGGCAGTCGGCGGGACCACAAACGCCATGAGAGAGACTCGTCAAGAAGGCGGGACGATGACGATCGAAGAGAGCAGAGACGGCGTGAGAAGCACGACGAGAGAACTGCGGACTGAAATTAGGGGTAAATCCTACCCGCAAATATCGACTCAAGGTCTATTTGGTCTATGTATACACGTATTGATACCAACATTATTGTCAACCCCTTTTGCGCTTCTTAGTGCTGATTCATGCCGCCTTTCTGCAGAGCTTGCCGCTGTTGAGGTCGTACTCCCACGCGTCGCTTCCGACACCAGACAAGACGAACAGACTTTCTGTCGGGTCGTATTTGCGCTTGACCTCCAGGAGGCGGTCGTAGCTCTCCCCATAGAAGTCCTCCTTGAAGTGGCTGTTGAAGGCGTTGGCCTCGTTCATGTACGACCCCGAGCCCGGAGCCCACTCGCGCCAGATGGGCTCCTTCACCTCTTCGAGCCACTTGGCGGCGCTGGCGAGGGCCTGCTGAGGCGGGATGGTGGTGTCGAGCGTCGCTCCGTAGCTCATCATGTGGATGTACGTGGACCGCCACATAGGGTTGACAGCGCCGCGCAACTTCTCGGGAACGTTTCGGGGGCCGTTTCCACCCTGAAGACCGATGACCATCATTCCACCACTTGCAGGGTTCTGCGCCTTCATGATCCGCTCGAGGTACGAGGCCAGAGTTGATTCAGGCAGGTCCGAAAGCTCCTTGCGACCTAGCATCCGGCTCGTCATCAGACTGTACTGACCCGCCGCGCTGGGTGACTCATTGACGGCTTCGAACAAAGACATGAAATCGGGCTGCGTGGAGGGTTCGCCGAGCTTGACGGACACGGTGCCGTTGCCGCCGCCTGAGGCAAGCATCCGAGATCTGACAGGCTCGAGGAGGGAGACGACCTTCTCCGCCGTGGTGTTGTACGCGAAGAAGCCAAGGGAGCCTGACACCGCACGGGATGCATTTACGGAGAGTGATGCGTTCGTCAGCCCCTCGCCCATGAACAATGCCGACCCCGTCAGGCCTGCGTCCATCAAATCGGGAACGCTGGCCAGGAGGGCCGCGAAGCTCCGCCACGTCGCCTCCTTGGCGGTTGAAGTGTTGCCAGCCGCGGACAGCTCGATGGAACAAGAGACCACGTTGCCCGGGGGTTGGTGTGCCTTCAGGACGTACTCCGTGACGACGCCGTACTGACCGCCACCTCCACCCTTGACAGCCCACAGAAGGTCTTGGTTCTGGGCGCTGTTGGCCACGAGGATCTGGCCCTCTGTCGTCACCACGCGAGCCTCCAGGATCTGATCCGCAGCAAGGCCGTAGGTCGAACTGAGGGGACCGTGACCGCCGCCCTGGACCTGGCCGCCGACGCCGACGGACTCGACTGTGCCGCCGACAAGGACCTTCCCGAACTTGGCCGCGCCGCGGGAGGCAGTACCCCAATTATTTCCTGTGCCAACCACTATGGCTTCTTCCGTGGTGTTATCGGACGGGGAGGTCCATCGGGGGTTGTACTCGAGCTTTTTGAAGTTGTGTGTCCAGATCGACAGCGAGTAGGCGCCCGAGGATCTGTTGGTGGCGTCAGAAGGATGTCTTTGAAAGCAGCAGGGGGAGAAGTATTACCTTCCGTTGAGGTCATGTCCGGTTCCCTTGATCACGATACGAATGTTCCGCTTGCTGGCCCAGCTCATGGCAGCGGCCACTTGCTCCTCGGTCGTGGCATTGACGACATACTGTGGCAGAGCTCCAACATCACAGGCCTTCGAGGCAGAGTAACCGGTCGCTCCGGGGGGCAGGCAAGAGTTGTTGGCGTACAGCGGGTAGTCGATGGACTCGGGAACCAAGGCGTGGAAATCGGAGAAGCCCCAACCTTTCTCGACGTCTTCGCACGTCTGTGGGGAGTTGAATGGGTTGCCGGGGTAGCACGAAGAAGCAACGGGCTGCGTCTTGACGAGCGTGCCTTGGAGGGTGGTGCTCAGAGCAGACCAGTCCGCTTCAGACGGCCAGGCGGCGTCATTGGGAGTGGTCTTGCAGGTCTGCGCCAAGACACCTGCGGCAGACACCAAGGATAGGAGGGAAAGAACGGCAACGCTCGCCATGTTGGACGTATGAGTGAGAGTTGAGCAGTATCGATCTGGCGAGCTAGTCCAAAGTGTCGTCTAGACGGACGCATCTTATAAGGAAACTATCCATCGCGTGCGAATTTTCGTATCTGGTTACGAACCTCCTTTCGTTCGAAGGTGGCTCGAAGAGTCCGTCGTAACCCTTGATCCGCGGCATAATCTTGTTCTCCATGGATCAGCTCCACGAGGCTATGCCAACGACATTGAAGCTAAAGAAACAAAGCCGCATCTTGTGTCGTGGCGTTGGGACTCTGGGGGCAAGGTGACGACGCATCGCCGAACGAGCATCTCCAAAGCCCCACCCACTAGGAGCGTCGATGCCGAGCCAAGCCCACCTTCGGTATATGCACGATCCACCCCTCATCGGACATCTGCTGGAGAGCATGGCTAGAGTCTGTAGATTGCGACTGGAGATCTCAAGGTTTCCTTCGCACCAGAAACAATGGGAGAAGGGAAAAGGAGGGACCGAGTCAACGGGGGCAGTGGAGATCCAAGACCGTATCGTAAACGTTGAATTTTCGTATCAAATACGTAAATTTTACCATTGGCTGGACTGTGCGAGTAGGGGCCCCTTGTTGACGACTTACACGTTCTCAAGCGTTGCGGAAAAGTTCAGAGTCGATTCCCTCTCCCTCCTTCTTTCTCTACTTTCTTTCCTTTTCTTCAGAATTTCGATCCTTTTCTCTTCTCTCAGGATATTATCGTTGTGTTTCCCTCTTCCACCAAGTCCCTACTCTCCAATCTTTCCACTCCCCTGAATCTGTCTCTTTTCCCCACCGTCAACATCACGAAACCACAATCTTCCTTTCACACCAAAGGAAAAAATGATCAGAGACTATTGGGATCTTTCTGGACCCTTTGGTCTCGCAGTGCGGGCTTCCCTACGCATCCTCCAATTCGTCCTCTCCGTCGTCGTCATCGGCCTCTACGCCGCCTCCCTCGCCTCCTGGGACCCGTCGACGGAGATCCGCCGCACGACCTGGATCTTCGCCCTCGTGCCCGCGGTCCTCTCGATCCTGACGTCCGCCTACCACTGCCTCGCGACCGTCACGCACGCCGTCTGGTGTCTCTGGGACTTCTCCCTCGCCGTGCTCTGGGCCGCGCTCTGCGGGACCTCCACCTCGATCCTCGTCGGCGGCGAGGACGGGGTCTCGGTCCGCGGGGGGCTCAGGAGCCGGCTCGCGGCGGGGGCGTGGATATCGGGGATAATAATGGTCTTCTACGTGCTCAACACGCTTCACGCCTGCGTGTGGTGCTGCGCGTCGAGGAAGTTCACGCGCACGACGGACCGGAGGAGCAAAATTGGCATGGAGAGTCTTCCGGAGAGGCAGGCCGAGACAGCTTGAACACGTTTCTCATCAGAATTTTCGAGATTTTAAACCTTTGCTTTTTGATATGCTAGGCGTTGGATCGCAGGAGCATCATAGACAGGAGTTAAACAGGCATTGCGAGGGTTTCCAGACGACTTGTTAAAAGGGGCTTTATTTTTTCTCGCTCAACACCATGAATCCGAATTAAAAGATAACATCAAATTTTCAGCGTCATTTCATCTGCAACTCTAAATAAAATCTCAAACAGCGTAAATCCCAGGGATAAAATCAATTCGAAGTACCCGCATGACGAAGGTGGCAGAGCCGATTCACCATACCATCCTGACTCTACGGAGACCCCGAATTTCCTCGAGCTAGCCTCTCGTGTATGTGACCCTTTTGACCTGAAAAGAGAGAAATCCACCGAGAGACCGGGATCTTGCGAAAACTGCTGCGGCCCCCATGGGCTGGCATGTCACTTGCGCTGCTTTAAGTACCGGCGTTCCCCCACTCTTCAGGGACTGACCCCCCCTCGGACCCGAACAGCACCTTAGTCTGATACGTTTTCTTCTCTCACGTGATAGAACCATGGGTAATAAGGAAAGAGACACGCTCGGGTCCTTTCGAGAATCGAAGGCTTCAGCCT
The DNA here is from genome assembly GCA_014235945.1 of Colletotrichum plurivorum. NCBI lineage: Eukaryota > Fungi > Ascomycota > Sordariomycetes > Glomerellales > Glomerellaceae > Colletotrichum > Colletotrichum plurivorum. The sequence continues at coordinate 110,136 of WIGO01000117.1, forward strand.
TGGGGTTGGAGGATCTGTACCTCGAAGGTCGACCACCCACCAACCCAACCCAACATAGCCTTCGCTTCGAAGGTCTTTGACCTGCCCGCGCTGACAACATCCAGATGAACAACCATCCAGCTCGAGGCAAAACGAAATCCCCCAAACACCCCCGGAATACACGCCGCGACCGCAATGGCCAATGCCCCTCAACATCGTGATCCAGGTCGTCGGCTCGCGAGGCGACGTCCAGCCCTTCCTCGCCCTCGCCGCCGCCCTCCAACAGTCAGGCCACCGCGTCCGCATCGCAACGCACCCGCAGTTCTCCTCCTTCGTCCTCTCCTCCTCGACCACCCCGTCGGCGCCGCCGCTCGAGTTCTTCCCCGTGGGCGGCGACCCGGCGGACCTGATGGCCTACATGGTCGAGTCCCCGTCCCTGATCCCCAAGATGTCCCAGATCCGCGCGGGCATCATCCAGCGCAAGCGGGACATGTACGTCGAGATGCTCGAGGGGTTCTGGCGCTCCTGCGTCACCCCGGACCCGCTGACCAACGTCCCCTTCGTCGCCGACGCCATCATCGCGAACCCGCCCAGCTTCGCACACGTCCACTGCGCCCAGGCGCTTGGGATTCCCGTGCACCTCATGTTCACGATGCCGTGGAGCAGCACCAAGGCGTTCCCGCACCCGCTGGCCAACGTCGGGTTCTCCAAGGCGGATAAGAAGAGCACGAACTACGCCTCGTACGCGGCGGTGGAGTTTCTGACTTGGCAGGGGTGAGTGTCTCTTCCTCTGCTCTTGCATCTCGCGTGTTTGCAGTCGATTGCTGACGGAGACGGCAGCCTGGGAGATCTAGTCAACTCGTGGAGAGTCGCCTCCCTGGGACTGGAGCCCGTACCATCAACAGAAGGCCACCGATTGCTCGAACTCCTGCAGGTGCCGTTCACATACTGCTGGTCACCTTCGCTCGTACCGAAGCCTAGCGATTGGGGTTCGCACATCGGTTAGTCCTCCTAATCGTTAGCATCTATGGCAGTCTTCTAATTGTAACAGACATCAGCGGTTTCTTCTTCCGAGAGCCAGCAGCCTACACCCCGCCGGAAGACCTCGACGCGTTCCTCAAAGCCGGCCCTCCCCCTATATACGTTGGCTTCGGCAGTATCGTCGTCGGTGGCATCGAAGGCCTGATGACCATGGTCCTCAGCGCCATCAAGGCGACCGGCGTCAGGGCCATCATCTCCCGCGGCTGGAGCAACTTGGCGGGCGAAGAGTCGCCAGATGTGTTCTACGTCGGCGACTGCCCTCACGAGTGGCTGTTCCAGCAAGTCGCAGCAGTGATCCACCACGGCGGTGCTGGTACAACGGCTTGTGGCCTACGATACGGCAGACCTACGGCCATTGTCCCGTTTTTTGGAGAGTAAGATCTTGCCTTAATGTATCCAGTTCTATTCCCGTGCTCACGCCTAGTCCTCCACAGCCAGCCGTTCTGGGGTGCCGTCGTGGCAGAAGCGGGCGCGGGCCCGGAACCCATCCCCTACCGCTCTCTCACATCACAGAAGCTGATCCACGCCATCCAATACTGTCTATCGCCGGGCGCAGTCACGGCCGCCAGGCAGCTCGCCGAGTCTATGCAGCTGGAGAATGGAGTCCAAGCGGCCGTCGATTCATTCCACGCCAATCTCCCAAAGACGAAGATGGAGTGCGACTTCTTCCCCGACCAGCCTGCAGCGCTCGTCTACGGAAGGGGGAAGAAACAGGTCAAGATGTGCAAGCCAGTAGCGTCTATACTGGTGAAGAACAGCAAACTGGAGAGGAAGCAACTCAAGCCGTAAGCACGCGAAAGGACATCGTCGACGTGTTCAACGCTAACACTACAGAACAGGTACCGACCGAAGCCGACGAACATCGAGAACCAGAGATGGGATCCCCTGACGGCGTTATCTGCTGCGTCCATCTCGACCATAGTGAAGATGGCAGGCGCTACGGCCGACATTATCGTCAAGCCTTTCGAGGAGTACAAACGCGGCAGCGAGTCCGGCGAGAAGCCCGACGTCCCATCAGAGGCCCTCCGTAGGCACAGCCAAGCCCCGGCCTTTGCCATGCTGCCTCTGCCGGGAGTCGGGGTCCCCGAAGGAGGAGACGCCAAGCTCCCGCCACGGCCGGTGTCCTCTCGAGGAGACGACTCCTCGAAACCCGGTGCCATGGCAGTGGCCGCAGCCAACGGCGTCGGCAAGCTCGCCGGAAACGCCGCCAAAGGCCTGCTGGTCGACATCCCCCTCGCGGTCACGGAGGGCCTGAGGGCCGTCCCGAACCTGTACGGCGAGCCTGTCAAGAAGCACGACGCGGTGGAGGACTTCCGCAGCGGCGTGTCCGTCGCCGGCAAGACGTTCTGCCAGGACATGAAGGGCGGCCTGACGGACATCTTCGTGCACACCTACACGGGGAAGAAGGAACACGGCGCCGTGGGGGCCGCCAAGGGGCTGGGCAAGGGCGTGGTGAGCCTGGTCACGAAGAGCACCGCGGCGACGTTCGGTCTCGTGACGTATCCAGCCCAGGGGATATACAGGAGCATCTGGTCGGCGACGAACGACAAGACGCGCAGGAGCATCGAGGACGAGAAGCTGCTGGAGGGCGATTGGATGGTGTCCATGAGTCCGGCGTGGAAGATGGACCATGCCGCCATCCTAGCGGATTTCGAAGGGCTGCGCGGGATGAGGGGGCGCTGATGATGCCTTCTGTCTGGTCAAGTCATTGTAGTAATCGCGTTGGTAGTAGCGTGGGCGTTGAGGGTTGATGGGATCTCCAACACGGTCAAGTGCGGCTCCGGGGTCCGAGTAGGTGCTTGGTTGCAATATTCTCCGACAGCGTCATTTTCAGTTTCCAGATCCGTATTACTTAGACTTTTGGGACATTTTCTCAGCAAGAACAGCATGCTTGACATATCCCAGGGCCTTTTGTCGTGGCTCAGCCAGCTGATCAGTCTCCACGGAGACCCATGGATCTGTCTCTAGTGTGTAAGCGGCTCGGCCGAGATGGTCGGGCGTGTAAGGCAAGGGTCAAGGGTTGTCATTGTCATGTGTGAGTGAGTGATCGCTCCATAGCCACGGACCGTGGCCGTGCAAGACACCCGACGATCTCTGGTGCCAAATAGAGTAAGTAGATTAGGCACTGAACCACGTTGTTCCACCTGGATTCGACAATTCCAGGATGACTGACGATGTGGTACTTTGGCAGGCACGCAGGATGCAAGGCGGCGCAGGGGTGGCGAAACAGGAAGGCTTCCAGAAGGATTCGGCAGTGGGGTTTATTGGCTTGGCACGTCTCCACCAACTTAAGACCAAAGTTATCGAGGGTTGTCTGACAGATGCTGGAATGCGAAGAGTGAGGTGATCGTGGCTTCTCCAGGACTTTGGTGGCAGATATGCTTCGCCTCTTGCTGGAAGGCTATTGTGGTCGAGTTTAGCAATGCGCCGAGGCACCAGCTTACCGGGTAGCTACAACTCAAGGCCCTCAGAGATCTATGAAGACTTGACCGCATCATCACGAACAGGATGATCCCGCTGGGCCATGTGATGGCAACCTTGAAGAACGTGGAGAACGGGGTTCCCCGAATGCGAGATACGGAGAAAGAACAGAATCGCAGGTGGGCGACGAAAGGGCGAACCGAAAAGCCATTGATCATCGCGGCGATCGGGCGACACTGAGGCCCGTCGGGGGGGCATGATGTCAAGGATGTCAGATGCTGGAGATGGCGATGGGCGGTTCGCGCAGAGGTCGGGCGAAAAACGCTGGCGGGCAGTGCCGAGTCACGCGTGCCGGCGGGAACGCTACGACCACGTTCGGCAAGGTGGAGTCCGGGGGCCGGCACACATTGGCCGATCCGGAGGCTCCACTGGGCATCCAGCACCAACAATGTGTGAAGTGCGTGTCTCTGCCTAGAAGCTAGGCGCGGCCGGTAAATTAAGCGGGGAGGAGTAAGCGAGCCAGTCACGCCGATTCGCCGCATTCCTTCGTGTGCGGTTTTTTGGGGGCTTTTTGGAATTTTGGAGATTGGAGAGGAGACTTTGGAGTGCAGGAGCGAGGCGGAACCGGTCGGAAGGGGCGCAATTGCATGGAGCCGGGCTGGGGGGATCCATTTCGGGATGAGGTCATATTAGCCCCGACTTCTTCTGCTTTTGCGCTGCCATCACTGTCCGTTTGCCATTGACAATACCACAATACGAGGAATACAACAGTCAGAGGAATGCGCCGGTCCCGTCTTCGTTTGCAGCGAGGCGAGGGCCCCAAAGTCAGGACGGACCGGAGCAACAAACGACGGCGGCGTTGGGTTCTCGGCGTGGTCGTTCCATGATATCATCCGACCTTGCCATGCCCTCCCTTGGCGGAACTCGGCATGCACCGCGGCGCTGATTGGACGGCGGTCATCTTGGGTAGCAGCGGGGCCCCGAATGCCATGACACAGAGATGAAATGTTTTGTGAAACGTTTCCCGTTCGCAAAGAGCTCCCCTCGATTATCGCTGTCACGACCCCTGGCGACGCGAGCTCGACGAGATCGGATGGCGAAGGGCAAGGCGCAGAGTGATCTGTGTGCCCGCGCGAGCCCATCCCTTCCTCCTGTCTGACTGACTGGCGGCGGCGCACGGCCAAGGCTGACTTCCATTAGTCTATTCGCCACGACTCTGCCACGGTTGGGGTTCGGATCGTTGGTCCTTGTCTCGGTCGCGGTTCTGGTCGTCCAGGCAGCCAGATGAGCAGCAGGGCTGAGCAACAGTCGCCTCGCCCCGGAATTGCCTACTTTCCCCATGTCCATCTTACCCATACCACAGGCTGTGGGCGTAAATGTCGAAGGCGAAGGAAATTCGCTCTGGTTGATCGGGCGCTCGGTGTGGTCGTGGTCAGGCATTGCTCCAGCCGGGGGAAGTGTCTGCGTCGTCCTGTCAGTCAGATCAGACGTGATTGGATACGCGCCGGAAAGTCAAGCCGTCACATCGTCGTGGTATCGTCACTTTTTGAGGCCCGGCCACACACCACGAGGACGGTCCCCTGCTGCTTGCTTGTGCAGGAGGAAACATCACCACAGCAATTCTTGCCTGGTACGGGGGGTACTTTGCCATAGAACTGCACTACATAGGTACCAGGCGCACAGACCAGCGCCTGTGTTTCGGTGTCTTCTGGTACTTGTTAGTTACCCTTTTTCCCTACCCAACAACATCATAACGGTGGTGGCATTTCAGTGCAATTCGTGTCACATTATCAGTAATTACTGAAACCTGGCAAACATTCGAAAAACCAGAAAAGCATACGAATGCCTTCGAAGCCAGCCAGCAAGGCCAAAACTTAGTTTCGGTGTCTTCGAAGGCGGTGCTGGGCTGCTCTCTCCACTGTCGGGCACTTTGGGGTGGGCTGGTTTGGTGGTCGGGGACAGGGGGCGCGCCCCACAAGGTTAACCATGGAGCAGTGGGTAACTGTACCGCGGCGTCCACTTCCAGCACAGCTCCCATCCCTGCCGAACAGGCCACACTGCACTGCGATGCTGCACGGGACCCCTGCTCCACCCTTTCGGCTCCTTTGGCTCCAGGTCCTCCATCACCTGCAGCTGCCTCATAGGTAGGTAGGTAGGTGCTGTGTACCTGTACCGTCCCAGCCTATCACCATCAGGCAATGGCCACTGAATGAGAGCTCTCTTGCCTTTCTCCGCACCCCAAGGCCAAGCAAGCCCTTGCGCCCAGGAGGAGACCAAAGCTTCTGGGCGCAAACACAGCCCACATTTACCTATGTCCTATGGTCCTCCATTGTTCTTCTTCCGCCTGGGCATGTCGTATTCCATTCATCCTCGCACACATCTGTCAGAAACCAAGACAAATACTTAAAGACTCCTGTCCCCCGTCTTCCCACAGACTTTACCCAAGTACCTAATCAGACCACATGGTTCACCACTCCGACTCCATAACCGAAGCTTCTGATATCCATCCTCACCAAGCTTCCTCATCCTTCGACAACACCTCTTCTCGACGTCTTCTTCACCCATCTTCGACTCGGTCCCGATCTCGTTCGCCCGCCACTGTCACAATGAGCGCTCCCACCGCTCCCCAGCACGATTACGAGGGTTCCTCCACCGGTAAGGGCCGCGCCCCCGACTACGAGGACCATGCCGCTCCCACCACCGGTCGCGGTGCCGACTCCCACCCCCGCGATCATCACGATGGTACCACAAACGGCCTGAACACTACCAATGTTGGCTTCAAGGCCAGCGGCGGCATGACCGTCCAGCCTCCCACCGAGGAGGACCTTCAGCGCAGCTATGCCACCATCGTCGGCAACGACGCCAACCCCAAGGGCTTCTACGGAACCATGAGTACGTCCTACTGCCTTGGATATTTGGTCGATCATGAATCGCGATAACTAACACGTCCGCCCCCAGTCAACGCGATCGGTTCCTGCATTGGTACCATGGGTGCCGTTCCTTGCTGCATCGTCTGCCCCAACCCCTACAAGAACGTCCAGCAGGGTAACGTCGGCCTCGTCACCAAGTTTGGCAAGTTCTACAAGGCCGTCGACCCCGGCCTGGTCAAGATCAACCCCCTCAGCGAGCGCCTCATCCAGGTCGACGTCAAGATCCAGACTGCCGAAGTCCCCCAGCAGACCTGCATGACCAAGGACAACGTCACTCTCCACCTCACCTCGGTCATCTACTACCACATCGTCGCCCCCCACCGCGCAGCCTTCGGCATCTCCAACGTCCGCCAGGCTCTCATGGAGCGCACCCAGACCACTCTCCGCCACGTCGTCGGTGCTCGCATCCTGCAGGATGTCATTGAGCGCCGCGAGGAGATCGCCCAGTCCATCGGCGAGATCATCGAGGACGTCGCCGCCGGCTGGGGTGTCCAGGTTGAGAGTATGCTCATCAAGGACATCATCTTCAGCCAGGAGTTGCAGGAGTCGCTGTCCATGGCTGCTCAGAGCAAGCGTATCGGTGAGAGCAAGATCATTGCCGCCAAGGCCGAGGTAAGCTATCCATTCCATGTCCCCGAGATGCAACCATTGCTAACTGACAACCCCCCAGGTCGAATCCGCCAAGCTTATGCGCCAGGCTGCCGACATCCTGTCATCCGCTCCCGCCATGCAGATCCGCTACCTCGAGGCCATGCAGGCGATGGCCAAGTCCGCCAACAGCAAGGTCATCTTCTTGCCTGCGGCGAACCAGACCATGCCCGACATCCAGCACGCTCTCGCCAAGAACACCACTGGCGAGTCGAGCGGCTCCAACAACGCCAACTACCAAGACTTTGGAGGTCAGGACTCCGGCTTCCAGCAAGCCATCAACTCTCGCGTGATCGAAAACATTTGAGTCTGCGCTGAATGCTGACTTGGCGTTCTTTTGCGAGGAACAGAATGGTCTCACTGACGGAGCTGGCCCCTTTTCGGCTTCGTCTCCCCTGCGATGACACCGTCGTTACGAGAACACCCCTCCTCCATGCGCTTTGACGACCCCGACACGATTGCTTTGCTTTTCCAAACAAATACCCCTGCTTTTACGACAGAAACATAAAACCCTCAAAAAACACAAGATGTACTTTTACGATATCACAAGGCGTGCGACCTGCTCAGGACACGACACCCAAAATCGGCATGACCAGGTGGACAGGCTCGATATGTTGTAGTATACCCAATTCGTTCGTTTGACTCGGCATAGGACGTAATGGTAATGGTGATAGGAGGATGAGTCTCAATACAACTACTTTCATCTACTCGTTGTTTGACCTAGTGCTTAATCAACCTTTGTAACACCGTAGATCTGAAGGTACCATGCCCTCTGCCTGTATGGACTTACTGGGCCCCGTCGTTTGATGCGTTGCGTTCCAGGCCTGCTCTTGTTTAAAAATTTCCCCGCGTGTTCAACTCGTGGCTGATTTTGCCCTCGTGCCTTCCTAGGCAATATTTGTGTCATCGTCGTCCCTGCCGGTGCCTGCCGTGGCGTTGATGAGTGACTGCCTCCATGGATCCGCCTTCATATGCTGTGCAAAAGCTGAAGAACGCCATGGCAGTTGACGGAATCCTGTTGGGTAAATGACGAATACTGCCTTCTAGAGAATTCGATTCGTACCGGCGTCACCGGAATAAGCTGCGTAGAAGCAAGAGCCAACTCACACATACAGAGGTTTGCAAAATGGGTGTCCGTTTTTGCAAGTCTGGAAATTCCACTGAGCACAGACCAGTCGGTCTTGGCGCTTACGGGGCACATTGCCAAACGGCTGGGGTACTTCTTCATGGAAAACAATACATCCTCAGTAGAAGGCAGAACTGGCTTTTGACCTAAACCGGCTATCGAAGGCAGCAAAGCCACCTTTATCGCCGACTCTCAGCCTATGGGGGTGCAGCAGCCCAAAAATACCTGGGAGCCAAAACTGCGATCATCTTGCTTGTGCGAAGGGCTGGACCCGGGCTTGTTCAACCGTAGGGGTAGCCGAATACTGTTTATTTCAAACTGGGGAAAGAAAAG
>WIGO01000118.1:0-118250 GCA_014235945.1 Colletotrichum plurivorum
AGGGACCCGATCACACGAAATTCGAGTTTGCCATCTTGATACTTTCCGCCAAGTACCCAAACCATGTGCCATTCTGCTCGCCAGAACTGCGCCATTGTGTCAAAGACCTTTCAATCCACCCCTTGGTCCACAAAAACGATTGGGGGACGCAAAGCTACGCGGAGGAATACGCCCGGTTCAAGTTACGCTGTGATCTAGTGTTGAAGAAGATTCGCGAAACGGCTCAAAATGTCGAGAAGGTAGCGTATGTGTTGGACGGCTGGAGGGTCCTGAAAGGTAGGCAACAGCGCAACAATCTCGAAACATTTTAGTGACACATGCAGACACCTATATTGACCCTGACGACATTGACATCGACGAAGAGGTTGAATGGACGGCGTATGGTGCCGCCAATACGACCATCCAAAGGGGTTCGACAAATCCGGGTCATCGTTCGCTACCGGAAGTCTTCGCCGTGAAAAGCATCTCGGAGTTCAATGGCGTTGTCGTCAATTATCTGAGTGAGATTCGAATTCATGCCACTGGAAACAAAGATGAGGTAACGTTCGCCAAACCTTGTGACCAACATCTCATGGTCTGACTCCCCGCGTGCCTCAGCTTCGGGAACATCTTGTTGCATATTATGGGTGGTCTTTTTGGGGCGGCCATTTTCATATAGCGATGCAACTGATGCGCAAAGACCTGGAGGACTTACTGACATGTAAGAGAACCCCCGTCAGTTGGGGAGAAGCAGTCAAAAAGTGGAAGCAGCCGACCAAGAAGAACATTCAGAGCCCGCTACGTCAGTTGCTGGCCGGCTTACAAGCCTTACATGACAGGGGAATTACGCACCGGGATCTCAAGCCACGGGTGAGTAGGATATCTGCTTCCCATGAGAACAGGGGAAGTACTCCGTACTTGAGCGGGCCAGCTGACACGCTCCACTGGATCGCCGGGAAGAACATATTGCTTGACGAAGACTTCAATGTCAAGATCGCGGATTTCGGCATTTCCAAGCAGGCCCGTAATCGCAAGCAGACCACGATGGCTACAAATGCCGGCACAACTGGATACACGGCGCCCGAAGTTCTTGGGGTTGACCAAGAGTTCCACGGCAGTTATACCAACAAGGCGGATCTCTGGTCGCTGGGATGTGTCATTTATAGAATGGTCAAGGGGTGCCAACTCTTCGCCCACGATGATGAGACGAAACGAGAAGCTGGAGAGAAAGTCAAAGCCCTGGCTGAGAGTAACTGGGAGGGATTTGGGAAAAAAGAAGCGAACTTAGTGAAGTACCTGCTGTGCGTCGAACCAGTGGAAAGGACCACCGCCGGCTCTGGACTGAAAAGCTACATATATCCTCGAGATGTGGATAGTGCTAGGCATAAGCCCAGAATGGGTTGAATAATCTTTCGAAAATGGTTGTCTCGCTTGGCTCATTTTCTCCTTGCTATTTCGGAACTCAGATATCGACTGCGGGGCAGGCCGGACTGAAGATAGTGGCGTTTTTTCTTGAACGAGCGTACTGAGTACGGTTATCGTAGAATTACGTATGTTACCTATAAGTAGAAGATGATAGTTAAATTGTAAGAAGTCAAAATAAGACTTATTATAACAAGCCCTTTGTATTGAAGCTAAAAAGTAAATGAATGAAACGAACTTAAGAAGAAAATCGAGGTAAACTCTAACTGTAATAACTGATTTTATCTAATAGACCCTTCAAACCTACTTCCCATCGATGGAATTTAATTATCACTCTCTGTACGTTGTCTTTGGCCACAGGAAGCTTCCAATCCGGAACGTTCATCGTCTTTTGCGGTGCATATACAGATCTACGACACCTAGAAAGGAAACTGAGGGCCTTTTTCTTACTGCCCTCTGCCTACTCTTCGTCAAGCCTAATCTCGATGAGCTTCATCTTCTGGAACTTCGAATCCACTTCGTCCTCGTGTTTCAAGCAGACGAAGATGACCCCCGGGTACAGCGACTGGATCCGGATGAACTCTACCATCCGCGGCGAGGTTAGTAAGAAAAGGACAGGTTCTACAGGGCTTGGGCAAGGGTCGCCTCCTAAACTCACTCGTGGAGTCGCGGCACTGGGACCGCTTGTCGAACGACCTTGGTCGTAGGAGGGGTGCGAAGTTCTGCAGACACACGACGGCATGTATCCGTAAGGCGAGCTTCAGGGTTTCCTTGAGTTTCGAGAAAATTTGGCCATTGCCGTCATTGTTAACATGTTTCCCCCCCCTGCTTTTGCTGCCGCCGTTGCTGCTGTTGCTGCTGCTACCGTCGTTATCGTCGTCGTCATCCTCAGTTTCGCTCTCGTCGCTGACAAGATCCAACAGGTCCACAACGATAAGCGGTCGTCTCAAGCGTTCGGCTACGTCTGCGAGTGGTAGAACGTGGAGGTCAGTAACACCAGAATCGACATTAGACTAGCAAAGGAACTCTTACCTTGAAGCGCTGTTGCACAGTCTGACGAATGTGAACGAATCGTAAAAACGGCACCGACTCGATGCGTCAACTGCAGGCTCCGCACATTTCCTGGTCTCTCAAAGCTCTGAAGATCATTCAGTATCTGCTCCGAAGCCTGTGAAGGGTGTCGTAGGGGCAATAGGGAGTCCCAGGTCACAGGCTTCAAACGGCTGACATCCACCCAAACTCCCTCGAGGTTTGGTAACGTCTGCACATAGGACTGTTCCAGAATGAGCATGGAGTTCTCGGTAGTAATTGGACTCGAAGTATCCATCAATATATCTGTGGCATTCGGTACTTGCAACAATTTCAACGGATCATTGTTTAAGCGGATGACTTTTCCAGTGAACTAGAAGGCCATGGCGGTCAGGGTCAATAAACTTTATTCCTTGACCAGCATCATTTCTCAATGGTACTCTTACCAATTTAGTCCAGTGGCTATACCGAGTGAACCCTTCGTCCGAGGCCATCGATTCGGTGCGCTTGCAGCTTCCGTTGAAGGTAGAGGGCATATACACAGGCCCGTCGTATTCCCAGATGCTGTCTCCGGTCCGCGTTAAGTCTAGGGTCGACCGTTCGCGAAGGGTCACGCGCTCCCTGAAGCGCTTCTTAGTGACGTCCTCTAGGGCTTTGAAGGGCACAACTCCCAGATTGGCGAAAGTTATCTTGCGCTCGCCTCCGTATCTCTTGATTGTGAGAAGATGTCAGCGGTCGAGACGAAAGCGGCGCATTGAGGGGCTCCAGTCCCAGCAGAAGCCGTCCAGAGTGAAGATTTGGTCGTCGTTTGTAAGTTTGTAATCCTCCACCTTCCAGCACTGCTCATATGGGGATTCTTCAAGTGGTGTAGGATGTTGGGTGCACACGAGCTCCCCGGGCAGAAAGAGTTTCGGGAGATCCGCGAAAGACACTCTGCCCCGGCTGATGATGGCTTTCTGGGCATCAATTGCCGCAAAGTAGATAGCAGGATCGCCGGGATAGAAAACTTGCGAGCGATTGTTCCTTGACAACCTGCGAGGATTGGGACGACTCTGGCGAGGGACACGTAAAGTGTCGTGGCGGTTGTCGTCGTGAGTTTCATGGGACGGATCCGACTCTGACAAATCGTGAGCGTCGACGCTGGGTGTGGGGGAATGCTCGTCGATCGTATTGAGGTTTTTGTGCATATCTATCCCAAGGTCTTCAGAGTTAACAAGTTTTTGCATTGGTTCCCATACTGCCAGGCATCGCGCTAACCTTCAAGACTGTGGGATTGCATGTGGTCTGTGGTGGAGGAAGACTCCCTGGTGGAGATAATGGTTGGGGGGCGGGCAGGTAACTGCTGCTATGCGTTGGGAAGTGCGACACACAGTTGCAACAGCGCCAGGACGTCGGGGTCCGGAGGAGTCGATCTATTCGGACCCTGGAGCTTTAATTCAAGCCTTAATCGTATGGCGAGCAGCAGCGAATAACCAATTTCAACAGATGGTGTGTTCGCGCCTGGATAGTAGTCATCGCTGACCGAGATCTGATCTGTGATATTGATGTTTGATTGGAGCAATGTGTCGGCAATCAGGCGAGTCACTGGCCCTGAAAGCCGTACGACGAGACCCCGACCGGGCTGATCTTCTCGACCGATGTACACATTGATATCGGAAGACCTGATACGCTGAGAAACAACTTGGTCACCATCTGGGTCTGAACGCTGTCCTGGATGAGTCTTGGCTTGGGTTTGGTTTGGCTCTTCGTCCTTGCGATCAAGGTTGAGAAGAATGTCGTTAAACCTCCGATAGTTTGCGAGAGATGCCATCGTAATCGACAGGCTGCGACCGACTTGAATATTTTTCTGAGTCGGAGCAGGTCTTGGGTTGATCACAAAATGTGAATATGCTGACTTTGATGAGGTTCTAAACAGACATGTTGTGTTCAGAGAGGGGCTGAAGAGCAGTTAGTCAGGGGATTTCCATGACTCCCCTGTCATCTTACACCTACATGCATGATGCGTGTGCTGTCACATATATCGGGTACGGGGCCCCGCCTCCCGCCAATCGTCGTCTCAAATTCCATATATCGCGCACCAAGTCCCAGTGACCGTCTGCAGTCGAGCTTTCAATCTCTCCTCATTGCTTTTCCGCCAAGCTACCGGCTTTGCCATTTTCCATCATACATCCCAATGGCCAGACAGAGGTACTCCAGAAACCCTCGCAATATTGCCAGGAACGCTGCGCCTACCCATCAGCCACAGAACGACGTCGAGCGAATTCTGCGCTTTTGCCACCAGGATCCGCCTCAACCCGACTCTACAGCAGAAGACGAAGCAGAAGCGGCTGTCCACCGCAGTCACGTCGAGCTCCCGCGGTTCGGCAGTCTTGCCGAGCATGGCTTCACCGACGATCGGGCACGAGAGCTTTGGAAATTCGAGATCCGGAGATTGATGGATGCGAGAACCAGGCACGAGAATGGCTCGGCTGGATCGGTATTCCCGGACCTGGATGTCGGTGACAACATCTTGTTCTCGCCCATCAGCGGGAAAAGTTCCGACTATCTTAGAAATCTTGCAAGCAGAGTCCTCTGCGGCTTGTACGTTTCCATGCTGGACGACGAGTTCTGCTACAGCTCCCGCGAGGCTCCCAACGAGAACAGGGTCTGGAGGGCTTACTCTTACCTGCGTCGCATCACGAGTGAGTTGCCGCCAGTTCCCGGGCAGCAAGGTTCCGCGTTCGACCGTGGACAGTCATACTCTGCGCATGCAACGAGGCAGCGAGCCGCTCCTACCTCCCTGCAGCTCACACAGTCCGAGTTGGAGCACTATCACCACCTCGTCGACCAGATTACAGCGACCTTGGCTCTTGTGGCCGTCAGGAGCGACGCAAGCTCATGGTGGGAGCTTGTGGTGTTGGCTTGCTTGGCCAAACTCTCCACAAAGATGAAGGCTCTTGCGAATGTGCTTTCGGTCTGCACCGAACGCTATGCCCGGGAAGACATTCCCACTCTAATAAGCAAAACGTCCTCGACGTTGGACGAGGTCCACGATCGGTTTGTGGACCAATACTCCCAGCAACACAAGGGAGTGTCCGTCTGGCTGGGCGACTGCATCGAGCAGGTTCTGGGCGATGTGGGCGCCGATGTGCCCCTCAAGATGAAATGGGATGACTTTGACACCTGTACGTTCATGTACGACACAGGGACTGCTGCGACTCGAACACTCGTCTACCAAGGCAGATGGGGGGGAATTGGCGGGACGTCCGACAAGATAGGTCTGTCTTGGGCTTCCAATTCCATGGAGCTGGCGATCAATCTAGCGGAGAAAATCAACAGCATCAACAGGACTGAACCAAATCGGCCCAGGCTCGGAGAAAGCGAACTTATGGTCAACTTCACAGCCACGGCAGAAACGAGCATGTCCTGGGGGGTCTCCAACGCGGCAACCGAGATTAGGGCCAGGGACGTGCACGCGCAGGTGCGCAATCTCGTCCACCTCATTGTTCTCATGACGCCCATGTCGCTGGCTTCTCCTTCACTGGCTTCCGACTTTGCGGACTGCCTCAAGGTCGTCAGTGCTTATTCGGCGTTTACAGCATCTGAAGCTGGACGAAACCGGGTGAACGTCAAGGGTTTTCTGAGTCTCAAAGCAACCCCCCGGAGGACCGAGACGAACCCGAGCATGAGCGACCAAACACGGTCAAGCGCCTTGTCACTTTCGAAGTCAAAGCTGATAAAATCAAGCAGTTTAGCTGATCGACTCGGCCATCGGCAAAGGGGTACAAACGAACATTTGAGAGAGGTGCGTAACGGGATTCGAAAAGCTCCATCCAAGATAGAACGACTCAACGGTCTGGTTATCCAAGAGTCGTCCATCATGGTCAAATGTCGCCTCTACGTCTATAGCGTCTTCGCGTCCACAACAGTACTAGTCATCGGTGGCCTCGTATCCGCTTTCCTCGTAGGAGAGCGGATACCGGGAGTAGATCCTTTCAATCTGGCTATGTATTCCTGGATCATCGGTGGCCTTGTTCTGCTCATAGCCAAGATAGTTCACGTATCCGAGTGGACGTGGAGGGAGTTCTTTCTGGGCGAGGTGGCGTGCCGGAGCTTATCAGAAGTAGCCAGCCTGACAGGCTTAGACGCCCAGGAGATTCTGGTTCATCTGCTTTCCACGGAGGGCCAGACGATTCTGCGAACGGGATGGCCATACCAGAGGTGCTTCTCCAAAGAGTCTGTCAGCGATGGCTTTTCGATTGACGAAATGCCGACAGTCCAGACCTTGAAAGATGCCGGAATACTTCTTGGCAAGGTCCTTACCCTCGAGGGTCCTGCTGTAATCCTGCTTCGGCTAGTACCTGGCACTTGGGGGGTTAAATACCTCGACTTGGAGGGCAGCGATTATATAGCTGATGTTTGCCTAGATCCCCCGGACGAGAACGGGAACCGAAAAGTAGCCATTTCTCGTAGAGTCGTAAGCTGGGTCAAGGTTCTTGGGCTATATGAGCAATCTGGGGTTCGCTTTGGCTGACCATGCCTGGTACTCCACTGGCAGTTTTTATGTATATTTGCAAATAGAAGTGAAATTTTTTGACAACGCTGGAAGGGAAAATTGGAGGTCAACGTTTTACGATGTCGAAGTTCTTCGCATGTATCTAACCGTAACGGCCAGGCGTACGGAGCGAGGGCCGAGAGTCGGAATTCAACGGCCGAACATGCGCCAAATACATCATCCGGATATTTCATTTCCGGGTCCAATGGAAAGCGTGTCCAACCTCCAAGGGCACTGAATATGCGGTTCTTATGCAGTGTTGCACGAAGATTCTTTTACCCCGCTTAGTGGATGAGCTGCCCATTTATCAGCAAGCCGTTCTCAGTGAGGTAATGTGCGACCTTCCCCTCCTCTCATCAACAACATCACGACTAACCTCACAAACCCGCCAAAATGAGCATCGTCCACATTGTCCAGTTCCAGTTCAAGGAACTCGTTCCCGCGGAGGAAATTAAGGCGGTGCGTTCTTATCACCCCGGATCCCCCCCAAACCGTTCTCCTGCGCCGAGACTGACATCAACGCAGGTATGCAACGCGTTCCTTGCCCTCAAGGACCAATGCATCCATCCGACATCGAGCAAAGCCTACATCAAGTCTGTCACTGGTGGATTGGACAACAGCCCCGAGGGCCAACAAGGCGGCATCACGCATATTTTCGTCGTCGAGTTTGAGAGCGCGGAGGATCGTGACTACTACGTCAGCAAGGACCCCGCTCACATGGCGTTTGTGGAGCAGGTCGGCAAGGTGGTGCTGAAGGCGAGGGTTGTGGACTTTACGCCCGGCATCTTTTAAGGGACTTGAAGCTCGAGTTACTCCAGAGAGGCGGAGGTCGTGTGGAAAAGCTGCATGGATTTGCCGAAAACTTACAAGGCCAACTTGCATATCGTTCTCTTGGCACGAATACTTCTTCTGAATTCTTGAGACCTTTGACTTCATTGAAAGAGTTGTGAAAAGTTACGGATTCCCAATCTAGACAAATTCCAAATCCCCAAGACTTATTCTCGACTGCCTGCCTCACAAACAAACTGGATGTCATTCTCACGCACTACACACCATGAAGTAAGCCATCAGGGCATGGTACCGTCGCCCTCATCGTCTGGCTGCACCATATCTCGCTTGATACCCAGAAAAGGTGTGTTTGGATCGTCCAAAACACCAATCGTAAAGTGCCTACCCGTCTCCGAACCCTCCTTGTTCTGAAACCAGCCCATTCGGAACCTGAGATGTGAAAGCATGCTGTGAAGTTCTTCGTCCGAAAGAGACTCGATGTTCGAGGGCAGGTGCTCGTACACGTTCGAATCGTGCAACAGACCAGCCATCGACGCGAAGCTGCCGGAGTTTTCAGGGGCGATGCCTCTTACGTCCACGTCCAGAAACAAGTTTTTGCGCGTTCCGCCAAATTTCCGAAAGCCAGCTGAGAGTAGGCTCCAGAGAATGACTAGGAGAACGGCCGAAAGGATTGCGACTATTGCATAGGCCGGCCCGGCGTTTTGGACGAGTCGAAGTTGCGGCTTGTAGTTGATGGTCGCGTTGACAAGTGGGAGGAGTCCTGGGCTGTCATCGTCGCTGAAGCTTTCGTCTATGTCTATCCGGTTTTCGACATTGGCTAGCTGGGCAGCTGCAAAACCAAAGTCTCGGCGAATCTCTGCTAGTATTAGTTCTTCTTTGTCGGCATCCCCGAGGTCTTCCTTAGGAAACGGTCCAAATGATTGTACTAGGAGCGAGACTTGGCCCGACAAGGAGACTGCAGGGTTGTTGAACACTGTATCGGGAAATACACTTGCCACAAGCGGGAAGGCTTCTTCCAATGGATATACAGGGTCTGGGATGCCAAAAGCAGGCCTCCATGGTTTCAGTGACGAGTAGTCAGGCTTTGGAGAAATTGTCGCATCCAATGCCAACTCTCCGTCAACAAGCCGCAGGCTGATATTAGTCGACACCTCAAACCACTCATAGCGGCATTGCCAGGCTGAGAGAAAAGTGAAATTTCTTTCCGTTAATGAGTAGGCGCCCCATGCGTATGTATTTGTCCTCGAAGCCAGAGTATTTAAGGAATGTTGGGTGAGGCCAGGCTGGCAGCCAGGATCGAATTCCAAAAATGGCGCGATTCTTCCGGGAATTGAGAAGCCGAAGTAAGTCATGTTTTGCTCAATTTTTTCAAATTCCTGGCGTAAGGGGAAGAGTATGTATTCGTGATTATACTTGGTGCCGTTCACGCAGATGACTGGGAAGGTAAACCGCGATCTGCTTCGTGAGCCTCGGGGCCCGGTTGGGGTAAGGTCGACTGGTAATCTCGTACATTGAGACCTTATCTGGGCAGCTGGAATATCGGTGCAGTTAATGGAAGGCATACTCCCATCCCATAGATCATGCTCGTGCTTAAGTGCTGGGAAAACAAGGTCATGGTAGGTGTTGCGTGGGTATGTGAAGTTGGCGTCCCCTTGGCGCAATAGCAAGCTACTGAGTGTGTTGCGAGTGTCCACAGGGCTTCGGATCAAGTCAACTGGCTCTGTGCCAAACCGTGTTGCCTGCCGGAGGCTTGTAGGCTGTGGTGCCGGAATGAGCTCCTCGGGGGTGAGGAGAACAGATGCAAGCGTTGTAAGGATCGCGCAGACAAACGCTAGCAGCTGCGATGCGGTAACTGCATGTGCTCCTAGCCGAGCCGACCTGTATAATGGTCGGATACCAAGCATGTCAACGAGTGACCGATCAAGCTCTGTGGTGTTGCAGGCCTCTGACGCAGGGAGCCAAAATCCATAAAGTGCTCGGAGCGCCATAGCACAAGAGCTGGTATACAAAGATACCGGTAGTAGAACAAGGGCCGGAACAGATGTCCACAGGAAGTTCAAACTGCTTTCTTCGGTCATGCTCAAGGGAGTCAGTCCGTTGGACGAATCTGACAATCTCTGTGTTGTGATTACAGAGACCATCAAGCCGAGGAGAAAGACCACGACAATCCCACGTGTTTCGAATCTCAGGACCAGTGGCGAGTATGACGATGCAGCCCAAATGGCTTTGAATTGGTCGCACCGCAGGGCCAAACCATGTTTCCGTACTCCACTTGATAAGCCCTTCTTTTGGCGAAGGAAGATTATACTTCCAAACGTCGTCGCTGGATCTGGGTGCCATGTAGCTAGTCGGCCTATCTGACTAACTATGGCTTAGAAGGATGACAACATTGAGGATGATGATGATAGAAAAGAGTACTATCATAGAACTCCCAACTCTTCGACTCAAGTTGAGCCTTTTCTGAGTTCGGACAAAGACGCCAATAGCTCCCAGACCAGTCTGAGACGTCTTTCGAAGATTATAATGGGCGACAAGCGGGGCCATAGTTCGATAGAGATCCATGGTCGAGTTTAGTAGTATCTCACTGTCGTAAGTCGACTGGTCCAGTGGATCAATGATCTTGCCGCTTTTTCGGTCAAGCGCAAGTGGGCCGATAACATCATCCGAGGTGTGTACAAAAACTGACTCTCCCGGTTCTGAGGGGAAAGAACCCGACATTAAGGACCACATACTCGCAGCGACTGGTGACTTCTTTGCATTGGGTAGTAACTTGATGCCGGGGTTGATACCATCGTCGGAAACTTCTACTTGCTGTAGCCACGCAAATGTCGTGCAGATGATGGCAGCCACAGCAGAAAAGTCTGTGTACGAATCGTTGCTGGTTGTATTGTTGAATAGCCCAGCAAAGTAAATAAATTTCACGCCCTCGTCAGGGAGTGATGAACATCTCGCGGGTATATCTGCGTCGTCTAAGTCCCATAGGTAATCCGGTTTGCTCGTTCGATTTATCTGCGCAATAGACACAGTAAAAGAGGCATCACACCCTTGAAAGAACAGACTGAACTCGTGCCTGGGTGTCAGATAGTCTTGCGTCGAGACTTCTATCTTGACAAAAGATAGATTCTCTAGTTTTCGGCAGTGAGTATCGACGAGAATACCGTCGACCACGATCCTCAGCGGCACCTCAGTGGTTCCTCGACCGCCACCAGAGCCTGGGCTTGACGCCCTGAAGGTCTGGTAGGCGATATTGTTTCTGATTCCAAATGGATCAAGCATGCCGAACTCTTTGATTGCCCTGGTAATGTAATATGGGCTTCCATCTCCTTGTCCATTCCTGGTAAAGATGTCCGAAAAGTCGTCAGTGACGTCGAACGTGTCAAGGACGTCTGTGGATGTCGAGATTTCAAGCTGAACATTGACAAGATTGAACAGACCAGGTGCAAGAGCAATCTGCGTCTTAATAAGGAGTGACACGAGCGACGTAAGGTAAACGATATGGTGTTTTTGTCGGACTGCTCGAAGCATTGCTTTGGGATATAGCAATGACAAGTAGTCAAGCGAATACGTATCCTCGTCCGGCTCTTGCCTGGCGGTAATAGCAATGGAGGGCATGTATCTCATAGCTTGCAGTTCAACCCTTGCCCAAAAGGCGGAAACGACCGTAAGCACTGTAGAAGACATGTTAGCAACGGATTTTGCTGCAGACATAGGTTGGCATGGATATTAATACCTATCGTTGGACCAAACCTCCACACATACGCAAAGCTTTGCCGGATCTCTGAAACCCCGTTATTGTGCTCGGAGACCGCTAGGAGCACTGAGACTGCGAACGCCATGACCAAAAACAGGCCGGAGAAGGCTACGAAAACGCCACGACGTAACCAAGTCGGCTGCCAAGTTGGGTTTGCTATCGCAGTTTGTTGGATGTTTTTCTGTTCACCAACCTGGCTCTCAGTTCTCGGCAATGTTGTCTCAATGAGACCGTCGTCGTCGCGAGTGTCGGGTGCCTGGCCATGACCGTGTGCATGTGACTGAACTTCAAGCTCGGTAGCATTCACAATTCCGCCATCTGTGGCATTCATGTCGCCCTTATTGTCATTGATGTCTGCCAAAGGGCGGTGATCTTGGATCTCTGCCCCCGGCAATGATGCTTCGATGGAATCGTCTCCGTGGGTAGGATCGGGCACTTCACCATGGGCGCTTGCAGCTGAATAGACTTGAGGTTCAATGGCCGTGACTGCTCTGTCATCATTGCCATTTACAGTGCCCTGTTGGTCGTTGATGTCTTCCGAAGCGCGGTCATCTTGGAGGCCCTCGTTGCTCTGATTAATGGCGTGGTCAGTCAAGCATGAAAAATCATAGAGTGAAGAGATCAATGCTACCTCCACGTCACTTTCAACCTCCATGTCGCCGCCTTTCTGCATATCAGCCCCGGATAGAAATGTGTGTTGTCCTGGTTCATGTTTTGTCTTGCAGTTGTCGACCGTGCTGCTGGACTTGGGGCCTGGGATGGCAGTCATGTCGATGAACATTTCATGGGATCGGAGCCGATGGTCGTCGGAGGACAGTTGGTGTGTCATGATTCATCAGACGCTGGAGTTCCAGCCCTGACTCCGGAGGAACTTTCGACATAGCTGACTTCTCCTGGGAGGTGTTTCGATTCTCTGTGACGGAGGAAAGAGGAACAGTTTCTGAGTGCAATCTGTTGCGACGGATCAAGAGGTTGACCCCTCGCGGGCATGAGCTGAGATAAAGGAAGTGAGAGGCAGCCACCACGGCAGAACAACAGAACACACCCTAGCGGGCAGACTTTCTCTGCTTCGAAAACGCCTTCTGACCCCAACAAAAGGTATCACAGATAGGATAACTGCAGCGGAACCTCGGAAACAAGGCGAATGCGTCGTGGTACAATTGAGACACGGCGGCCGTCACACGAAAGCATCGTGCCGAGTGCCATGGAACGAAGCCTTTGAGGTATGTGTTGATTGATTATGTGTCACGCGTCGACGTCCAAGTGGCAGCATCCTGGTATGACTGAAGAACGCCAGCTGTATCGACTCAATCGCTGGGGCACCGCGCTGAGTTCTGTGTAAGACTTTGTGGCGAGACAGTGAGGCTCTGAAAAGGCAGTCTGTCGTGGTTGTTTTGTAACAGCGATTTTCTCGGAGGGTCTCAGACTTGAGATATATGTGTAATACGTGACAAGGAGCCCCTCATCAGGAGGCTCTCCTGGTCACAATATTTTGGCAGTACACCTCGCCATAGCCTTTGATCTTAGGTTCAGTTTGTTTGGCAACGTGTTGCCCGTCGAAGTACAAATGGCATACAGGGGTTAAGTAAATTCGTCTCGCTTTATGTTCTTCGCCATAAGCACGCAAAGACGAAGACGGAGGGAAGGTCAATCTGTGCTGGAGATGGAGCAAGTCTCTGATATAAGTGAATTTATCTCATCACGCGCCAACAATGCTGATGCAGAGGGCTAGTTGAGGTTGATGGGTTTCTACAACTAACCTTCCTTCTCGGTTTCCCAGAGCTCCCGTTATTTGATTCGGAGTCTGCGTAAAAACCAAGCGCGATCGATCATCTTGACGTCCTCAAACCACTTGGAACTTCAAGGGGACGAAACAAGTCAAGCTTACTGTCCGCTCTGCGAAAGCCAGAAATTTTTAGAAGGTCCGACTCGGTTCTTAGGTGTCTCCAGGAGAACCTCCAGCCTGAGTTGCCTTGATGTTGAAACAAGAGGCGGGATGACATAATTTGAGAGGTGGAATGCAAGATGGCATCACTGGCGTCGGTGCGAATAGTGCAATGCATAACTATTCAGGGCACAGTAAGTAGGTACCTCTGCCTAGGTTCCTCCCTCACGCTAGCAGCAGCAATCAGGGTCCAATTGCAGCGACCGGAGTGTCTCTGCCTGAGGGTTCAGTGGCCGAACCCAATCACGATCCCATGGTATTGACCAATGAAAGGCGGAGGAAGGGAGACGCTGGTGGCCTCATCCGGTACGTATTGCACAAGCCAAGCGGGGCGAGACAGGGTACTGGGTCCTACGTCATAGGCTCAGCAGTGGAAAGGTACCGGGAGCAACAGCAGTTGAGCAACAGCAGCAGTGCTTTCCTTCCTTCAGCTGCCTCCTGCCCCTGCCCTTGACTGCACTGCGTCTGCCCACCCGAGTCCCCGTCACCCCTCCCCTCGGTGCTCCCTCCCCCACCAACCAACCCACCCGTCCTCAGCCCAGCTGCCCGCATCCGCATCCGCTTCGCCCACCTCACACCAGGTACCGTGGTCTTGTCCTTGGCTTGATTTGACGCTTCACTTCCATGGATCAGGGGACTGACCTTGCCTGACCGTGTTTCCAGCATACGCGAACAGCCAGCTATTCGGCTCGACCCCTCGTCTTGCTTTCCTTTCCGCACGTCTCTCGCGGCGCAACGTCTTCCTCTTCTTCCCTACCACCGCGGCCTGACCATCACCACCACGATACCATTCTGCGCCTTCGCCCACGACATCATTGACTCTCTACGACTCTTTGCGCTATACGATAGAATTGACGTCCGACGAAGATAGATACCCCGGTACCCTGATACCCCGCCATCGAGCTCCCTGCCGTTTGCGACGAGCCGCCCTTGGCTGACGCCGAGTGCTTAACGAAAACGAGTTGCGACTTCGTCGCTACCCAAGCATCTATCGCCGCCTTCACGCCGCCCATCGTGCCGACGTCCTCCTCCATCATCACCGACACTCTCTCGCATCGACGTTTTCTCCAGCAACTATGACGCAGGCACCACATCCCACCTTCATCAACCTGCCGCCTCCCACCTCCAATCCAGACACCCCGTCTGAGATGCCGTGCGTCGATTGCCTCTCTTTGCATATCCCGCTCCAGCTAACTCCTCCATCGCAGCGGCACCCCCACGAGTACCACGACGTCCTTGTCTGCCCTCTCTACAACCGCGATCAAGGATGGCCACCGGGGCCATCTCCCTCAGGGCCCCACGGGCCGCGGTCACGCCCACCACCCCTCGACCACGAGCCTCGAGGCTGAGCGCGCCGATCGCATCTCCCGCCTCGCCGGCCTCGAGCGAGTCTCGACCCTGCGCGCCCCGCCGCACCACCAGAACCCCGGCTCCGCCTCGCTCTCTCCCCAGACGACCCCCACATCCACCACGGGTTTCCCACCCAACTACCCGCCGAACCAACACCTCACCCCGGCTTACTTCGACGCCAATGGCCAGCCCACCGCCGTCACCAAGATGAGCACCGTCGGCACAGCTAGCGCCACCGAGAGCTACGTCGGCGACGACAACGGCACCCGCACCGCTCCCGGCGACCAGGACGAGGATATGTTGAGCATGGATACGAACTATCGCGGGGCCGACTCTGTCACTAGCATGGGCGCTGAGCCGGAGCACATGGACGAGGACATGGCCACCCGATCTACTGGAGGATTCGACGACCGTATGAGCGATGACGGCTCCGCCAGCCTCGTCGGCTTCGGCGAGGGCGCCAACAGCACCGTGTCGGGCCCCATCTACCAGCGCCGGCCCGTCCCCGGCATCGGTGGCCAGGGCGGCGTTTGGGGTCTCGAGCGTAGTGCGTCCGGCCTCAGCAGCGACGGCATGCCGACGCAGCGGAATCGCGACGTGGCCATGGGCGGTGACACGCCCGTCAGCGCGGCTGCGATGCAGGAGCGGCGGGACGCACGCATGATGGACGGCATGACCAACGACGGCGCCGGCGTCCCTGACGACGAGATGTTTGTCGACACCACCAACAAGCCCCCCGTCCCCGCCTCGCAGCTGCCGCCCCAGGCGAACCCGAGCACGACGCCCACCGCCCGCGACGCAGCCGAGCGCGTGGTCCGGGAACGGCTCGATGGCGGCGAGTCGCGGGTAGGCAACGCGGCTCTGGGGAGTCCTCAGGGCGGCCAGGGTCTGGGCAAGTTCTACTTCGAGGAGCGGAAATAGTCCTGCCGCTTTTCTCTTTGATTTCTGCGCTGTGATGGTAGGAGGGATTACGTGTGAGGGTTATGTTAGGCTTTGATGAAGGGTAAAAAACACGACGCGGGCTCTACCGCCTGCTTGTATGAACTGGACGGGGTTTATTTGCTTGGGAGTGAGATGGTTCGGCTGGATTATCCGTAACAAGGGTCTGGTCTCGGTATGGCTACTGGAATGCAAGTTTTCTGATGTTCGTGTCGAAGAAGACGTGAATGGCTCTGTTGAAGATGTTGTCGTCTCTTGTCGTCCTCGTCCGTCGCTGTTGGCGCCGTATCGTCCGGCGTATTCGTGATCACTTGCCTTCGCATTGGGTGCTCGATTTGTCTTGGATCCATCGGGCCCCATACAGGCATCAGACTCTTCGCAAGGGACGGAGATGGTGGCCTATCGCGGTCCCGTCGTTCCAGTTGAGAATCAGAGGCCCCTCCTTGCATTTGGATAGATATTAAAAGTATGAACGACACCTTATATAGCCTCCCCTCGGGGCCGAGAGCAGCTTCGCAGGACGTGTGGGCTGGGTTTATAAAGGACCGACCGAAGCTGGCCGAGGCCGCGAACAATTTCCGGTCTAAGCGACGGTGCGTTGCGATGTGCTGCGATGTTCGTCTTAGGACGTACTGCCAGCGGGTCATTAATAAGTGCTCTGGGGGATGACGCGTTTCTCTTTTGTTTTTTAATATTTTGTCCCTTGTCGTTTCTGGCGTCGAGTCGTCGTGACGTATTCCGCCCCGCGAGTTTTGAACGTGGATGATGGAGTGTTGAGCTTGAGAGATGTTCTTCCCGCTCTGGCTGGCCTGATGGACAGAGCAGAAAAGGACCAGGACGAATTTTTTTTTCATCAAGGACAAAGAGCAATTATAAGTGGTTCTTGGTCGCTTGCTAAACGGCTGTCTGGAGAAGGGATTCAAGAATGGGCGCTTGGCGGGACCTTTTATATGAGGTTTATCTTGTTGTTGCGGGCAGGTTGCTTCGAGACGGTATAAAAGGCAGTGAAGGTCTCGCATCTTGCTCTTGCTTTCCCGTCTTAACCACAACTCGATAGGTTGCTGCAGCCATCGGTCATGGTTGCCCATGGTGATTTCCATTTTAAAAGAAAACGTAAAATGCGTCTGGAGTGTCCTTGAATTCCTCGATGATGGGGCGCTTGGCAATCTGCTCGTCGTCGTGGAAAAGGTCTGGTAGTCGTCGCCCGTCATTTCCGTCTACGTTCATCGTCCCCGTATTCGGTCGTAGTAGCCTCGGCCTTGTACGCTAGCTACTCTTGCTTGTAGCCGATATGAATTCGTCGCTAGAACCGCACGAGACGACTTCCCGAACTCGAAGTAGATGAATGATCAGAATAAAAAGCAACGATTTTCCTACAGAAAGAGAAAAAGCAGTGCCAAGTTGACGTGGCTCAAGATTATATACCGGTGGGACATCACTGCCGTCACATGCGGCCGGGGTTGTCGTTTTCGAAGCTACTGACTCTGTAATGTCAGATGCCCGTTCTGCCTCGCCCGCAATCCCCCGCAGAAATGGAAGATGTGGATTTAGTTGGAAAAGGGTCATCTTGTTCTCCACACGCTGTGTCGAAGTTATTCACCCCTGGTTTGCTGGCTAGCCGATAATTTTGTGCTTTCACCCCTCTCCCATTGTCCTATTCCTCATCACTGCCCATCTTCTCCGTACCTGACTTTGGGCTCGGCAGGGTCCTATCATCCGCAAGGCGGTTCAGACTCAGTATAACGAAGAAGAAATGAGAATGAGCCAGCGCGCGGATGACAAACTGGAAGGCTACCGTGCCGGGAGTTCACATAACGCGTACTTATCACGAAAATGGAGAAGAGAAAGAAAGATCCAGTCCGTTCTAGATGAGGGGCGCCAAATATCGACAGCGCCCTTGTTGTCTGTAAATCTCCCATGGTTCCGTCAAAATTTGCCGTTTCGAGTAGGGCACGCGACGACTCGGGAAGCCGCAACGGCGGGAGAGCTTTGTTTTTTTCCCCACAGATATATCGTACCTGTTCTTGAACACGAGCTGAACGCACAAGAAGTGAGTGCGAGAAGAGCTTGGCCTGGGAGGGGCAGGTTTTAGGAGGAGAAGATTGGCCGTTTGGAAGAGCAGACAGACAGGTATTATCGCGAGGGAAGGATGGCTGATGATGGGAAAAGAAAGACAAAGCGCCCGTGCAACATACCGGAGCCGGAATTGAAAACAAGCGACACCTCCTTATCGCGCGAGGAGGTCAGGCTCCGCACATTCGTCCCGAGGTAAACTCGCTTAACGTCCGGCTTTGGGGAAATAGTATGTTGCCTCCTCTGCTTGGCCACCAGATAATCAAAAGGCAGAAGAGGGGCAGCAGGAAAGAGAAGGAAGCAAGGACAGGCAGTAATAAAAAAGATGGGAAACACACAAAAAAAAGGAGCTCCGGATAGGACCTCAGCTAAGTCGAACTAGAAGCCACTGACTATTCATCGAGAGGGGCTGCCCCAAACGGCATTGTCGGTGTGGTCTTACACTCTACCGCTCGACCAACTGGGTCCTATGTTAGGTGAAGGAAATGCTCGATAGCTTGACCATGTAGGTACTTGCCGTCTGTCGTTCCTTCCTCTGGAGTTGTGGTGGGGGAGGTAGCGGCAATGCTCCTTCCCTCCAGAGTGTTGGGATCAAGCGCCTCACTACTTACGTGACCCATACATTCGAGGGCCCCCGCCCTCGTAAGTGTTGAAATATTAGTAGAGTTGCCTCTTTGAAGGTACCTATCTGTGGCTCTTTTCCGTGGTGGTCTTGCTCACAGCATCGCGGACCATGCTCTGCGCGTTCGTCCCAAAGTAGACTCGCTCAAGGTTCACTTCAACACCGGTAAATATTGTGTCGCCTCTTCTGTTCGGCCACGAGATGATGATGAGGGTGCGTAAACAGGAAGAAAAGGAAAAAGTAAGAAATGGAGCATTCCAACCCGCAAGAAGAGATTAGAGTGATACAGAACGCTCGGGGGACTCGAAATAGGCGGCGGTAACTCAGTAGGCCGTTTGGAAAACTTCTCCTCCATCTAATACATATTGCCGACGGCGGCTAGTAAGGACAGCAATTAGGGGAAAACAGAAGAAACAGAAAAGAAAAAAAGAGCTCTAGCCTGGACTGTAGCTGGCTCGAACTTGATGCCTGGTCATTGCCTCGGTCTTACTGTTTACTGTTTGGCTAGATGGTCCTGATTGTTGAGAAGAAAGGTCGCTAAGGTAGTTATCTAGGCACCTCTTGTCAGTTGTTCCTTCCTCCCATGGTTGTGGTGGGTGGAGGGTTGTTGTTGTTATTGCTCCTTCCCTCCTGAGCGTTTCCCAGGTTAGATGATCTTGGGAGGCAGGTACCTAGCTCCCCACTGCGTATGCACTTGAGGACCTGCAAGTGTTGAAGAATTACCTACGTCCTCCTCTATAAAGTTGCCTCTGAGAAGGTAGTCTGTAGCCTTTCGCGTCTTGGTATTGTTCATGGCATCATGTACCATGTTCTGCACGTTCGTCCCGAAGTAAACGGGCCCGCCCAAGGTTGGGCCTCGGGAAACATCGCTCGTGTCGCTTCCTCGGTTCGGCCATGACACAATCGCAAGAGATGCTCGGGTAAAAAGGGGACAAAACGGCAAGCGTAAGTAAGATATGGGAAAAAAAAAAAAGGAACTCGATCGTGGCTTGTAGCTGACTTGAACGGGGTGAGGTTTGATTACCTATCGAGAGGAATGAGCCTACCAATCGGTAGAAATGGCTCATGCCTATCGACAGTGTAGAACTTAGCCGTTCGGCCAGAGTCTGTTTACGGGCTCAGAGATTGTTGTGAGGAAAAGCCGAGCAGGTCGCTTTGTAGGGAGGTAGCCCTCGTTGGCCGTTCCCTCATCCGCAGGAATGTGGTGAGTAGAAGTGACGTCGACGCTTCCTCCCTTCGAAGCTTAGTAATAATACTCCAAACGACCAGTGTGTGTCTTGGGGCACTTAAGCGTTGGGCAGTCAAGTTCTTTCTGTAGTTCCCCACGGCAGTTCTTCAATCTTTCTCTCGGTTTCTTCACTTGTATACGCAGATGAACTCTCCAAAGTGTACGGGCAAAAGGTACGCCACTAAAGCACACAGACAATCCAGAGAGCTGCCAGTATTAAGTGCTCCCCTGTTTGTGATGTATTGTTACATGGATGCTCCGGAGAAAGTGAAGGAAGACGAGGGTGAGCTGGCATGTTCATGTCTTAATATGTTTCATTCTGCCTGCAGGGCCGATTCAGTTGCGATTTGTCCTTCCCGTGAGTTCCGGGACAAATCACGAATTGGACAATCAAACGCTGTTGCTAGATAGAGAAAATGAATCCAAAGAGGCTCACTAGCTATATCCTGTAACACTAGAGAACCCGGTCAGGGCTCGAGTGCGGTGACGAGGCCAAGTATGACGACGAGTTCCCCGAGCTTGAGGTTAGTTCGCGACCAATTCTCTTGGAGGAACTTTGACTTGTCGGTGGAGTTTGTGCCCTGGGACTCCACCTCGGTGTATCACACGGACAACGTTCTCGACATTGAGATTGCCTACAGTGAGGTCGCGGATGATTCAATCAAGCACACTTTTCTGGAATCACGGGAAACGATTGGAGTGACCTAAGCGGAAGCCCGACTGCTGGGGAGGTTGTCAATATCGTCGATTGACCGAAGAATATGTTGGCGATGGGAGCGAGCCAGAAGTACTCCGGGGAAACAGCGACCTTGGCATTCAGACCCGACATGACGCACCATCTTCTGGGAAATCATTCTTCTTATGTCTCTGAGTACCTAATCTGTATGCAATGGGCACTCTGTTCATGACGAATTACATAATCGACAGACTGGGAAAGAACATGAGACCTTCTCGGGAAAGAGCGACTGGAACTTGGAGTAAACTCCGAACACACGGATCAGCCCGGGCCTTAGGGCGCGGACTAAGGTTGTAATTTTTTCATTTCATTTTCCTTCGCCCAACTTCTCTTCGGTTTACTCCTCAGACGTCCGCCCTCAACAACTTGAGATGAGCACGCCCACAGACCTGCAGCGGGGTTCCCGGCGAGTCATTGACGAACCCTTCGCTTTCAACGGCATCCAATCTTCTGCTCCAGGGTCTTGCCCTCCCCAGCGACTGGATTGCTAAGCAAAGACCTCCAGAGACGGGATGATTTGCCAATTCGTACCGAAAAAGTCCGGACGTCGACCCAGGACGTTCATCCCGATGATTCTTCGCATGAACGGATACGATCATCATTCAGCTCTTGCTTTCCCCCCTCAATACGACGATGGGGCAAAGTAAGCTCAAAAGTCCTCGGCAGATGCTTTGCTCCCACCCTGGCCCCTTGCCGAGGATCCGAGAAGCTCTAATGCGGTAACATTGCCTTGGACGAACTAACATCCACTCCCGGCGCATGACATTGCAGGGAGTCAGGTACCGTATATGCAGCTGTCAGCAAGGCCTCAGCCGAATGTTTTCTAGGAACAAGAAAAAGACCAGATAGCTCTGATAACCTACCTGCCCAACGGTAAGCAGCGATCCCCTTGGCCATGACATGATTGGTCGTATCGCTAAGACGCAAGATCTGTGCCGTTTTGCTGCGTTTACCCACCTGCCAGGTGTGCAGCTTCTGGCGACATGGACTGGGATTGGGCCTGCGGAGCAATGGACTCGACGGACTGTGTTGCGACCTCAAGGCCGACACACTGCCATCTGCCGTCATTCTGTTGATGCCTCTCTCTAGTGCGAACCTTGGTGCGATATCGCGATGCAGTATAAGGTCACTCCACCCCGCCTGCTGCAGCAGCCTTTTGTTTGTTGTGCTTCATTGGTACAGACAAAACCACCTTCGCGATGAGGTCCTCTGGTTTCTTCGCCCTGTCCCTGACGGCCTTTCTGACGCTGTCCTCCGGGGCACCTTCGTCCCCGGCGACCAAAGATGTCGCATCGGCTTTTGTGCATGGCTTGGTCGAAGAGACGCGAAACCTCAAAGACGCCGTCAAGCCTGCGTCCTGCCAGCAGAAACCCTCTCGCATCGTCGACCTCGGCTACGCAAAGTACGAAGGCTATAACGACGCCACTACCGGCCTGAATATCTGGAAGGGGTACGTTTTTCCTCTTCTCTCTCCTGTTGAGATCGCAGAAACCTAACAGATGGCAGCATCCGCTTCGCGGCGCCCCCGACCGGCGACCTCCGCTGGCAGCCCCCACAGCCTCCGGCCTCTACGAACGAGACAATCCCGGCGACGGAGTTTAGCGAGACATGCCCGCAGGTCCTGCTCGCAGGCACCGGCTTCCCCTACACGCCTGGCGTCGGCGACGAGGACTGCCTGTTCCTGAACGTCTGGGCGCCCGAGGGCGCCGAGGGCCTGCCCGTCATGGTCTGGATCCACGGCGGCGGCTACGGCTTTGGCGACGGTCGCCAGGACATGTCTGAGATTCTCGCCGCCAACGACAACGGCTTCGTCGTCGTTTCGATTCAGTATCGTGTGAGTCACCTGCTACGCTCGGGGGTTCTTACGAATAACTAACGTGGACCCAGCTCGGCGCGTTTGGCTTCCTCTCATCTGCCGACGTCAAGGCCCGCGGGACCGTCAACGCCGGCCTGCTCGACCAGGCCGCCGCCCTCGCGTGGGTGCAGCGTTTCATCTGCCAGTTCGGCGGAGACCGGAGCAGAGTCACTATCACCGGGGAGTCGGCCGGCGCGGGGTCCGTCATGTACCATGCCCTCGCCGGGGAGGGTAAGCTCGGGTCGCTCTTCTTCAAGAATGTAAGTTATTGGGCTGTTCCTATGTGCTATAGAGGCTTAGATTGACGATGAAACAAGGGCATAGCGGCCTCGCCGTACCTCCCTTTCCACTACGATCACGACGCTGCCTTTCCCACCTCGCGATACGAATACTTCGCCAAGAACGCTGGCTGCGGCTCCGCAGACGATGTGGTCGACTGTCTTCGAGGCAAGGACAGCGAGACGCTCAGGATTTCCAACTATAACACAACGAATGAGCAGACGTACGGGCTTTGGTGGGTACTCCCAGGACCTCTTCTACATCCGTCGTATCGCTGACAGCTCTAGGGCATTCTACCCGGTCTCGGACGGAGCATACCTAAAGGGCCTCCCGACAAAGCAGCTCGGCGAGAAGCGAGTTAACGGCGAGCGTCTCCTCGTCGGGGTAAGTCCATACGCCGCATCTCTTAAAGATCACAGTCTGACACCGCGGTACAGAACAATGCCAACGAAGGCCCCCTCTTCACACCGCCCAATATCGCCACTGACTCGGCCCTCGTATCCTGGCTGAAGCGCTCACTCCCCAACCTCTCCGACGCGCAGATCGACGAGGTCCTCGCCGCGAATCCCAGCACTTCGCTCGCCAACGACACCCGCTTCGAGACCAACGGCTTGACCGGCTTCACGGCCCTCGACGTCAGCCAGTCTGGGACGGGACCCCAGCAGCGGGCGAACGTGAGTCTTTCCTTTCAACCACCCCTTCAGAGTCCCAGAGGTTCTAACGCCACCTGCAGAACATCCTGGCAGAGCAGACGTTCGTCTGCCCGAGCTACTGGCTCGCCGACGCCTTCTCCGCCAAGTCCGCCTGGCACTACCAGTACTCGGTCCCCTTCGCGTGGCACACGGCCGACGTGCAGGGGTATTTCGGCCCCGCGAGCCCAGGCCAGGGACCAGATCTCGTCCGCGCGTTCCGCAGGATCTGGGGCAACTTTGTCACGGCCGGCGACCCCTCCGTCGACACGGGTGCGTGGCCGCGGTGGGATCAGGCGGCACCGCAGCAGCTCAACATCAACCAGACGGGCGGCGAGCCGATCGCGACGCCGATGCAGTGGGGCGTCGTGGTGACTGAGTTCGCGGGGGAGGGGCGGGAGAACGACTTTTCGGTCGTGCCAGCGGACTCGTGGGAGGGCGGGCGCGGGGCGAGGTGCGGCTTCTGGCAGGGCCTGGCTCCTAGTATACCTGCTTGAGAGTGGTCTCCAGCAGCATTAGAAGACGGATAGGAAGTTGCCGCATCTAAGACATAATAGAACCACTTTCCGTCGACGCTTTCAGGTGACCAGAGACTTGATGACGTCCGCGACGGGCGGGATGGACGTGAACAGGACCGTGATGGTGCCGAACAGGCTCATGGACAAACTTGACAGCGCCGCGGCGCGGGGGTCGGTACGGAGGAGGAGGGCCGTGGCGATGGCCGAGGAGTTTGCGCCCAGCGTGACGCCGCGGGTGACGTAGTCGTCTGCAACAGAACCTCATTAGTCTCGTCAATCTTAACAAAGGCGGCTCCGTCTTCTCACCTTCAGGAATCCCAAACCAAGCCAACATCCTCTGCCCAACCAACACACCAACAATCCCACTCATGATAGCCAGCGCAGCCACGGCATTCACATCGCCCCCAAGGTTCTCCGTCGCCGGGATCGCGAGCGCAAGAGTCAGACTCCGCGACGCAAAGGCCAGCGACCTTCCAGCACCAATACCCACGGCGTAGCACAGCTTCGGGTAGCAGAACAGACAGCCGACGGACATGGCGACGTTGGGCAGGACGATGGCGGCCGCGTGCTGGCGCAGCTCCCGGCGGTATTGGTACATCGGCAGCGCGAGGGAAATGATACCCGCGTCGAGGACCGTGGAGAAGATATCGCCTGCGCCTGGGAGGCGGGCGGAGGTGCCGGGGTGGAGCCAGAGGTATGTGTAGTTCGCGCCCGTTCTGAAGGAGTGTAAGGTGGAAGGTAAGGTGTCGCCACGGATGGCGGCTAGGCTCCAGATTAGGAGGACTGAGAGGAGGGAGGAGACGAGTACTGGGTGGAGGTATTGTCGCCAGGGGGCTGGGATTGAGGACGCGGCGAGGTAGAGGAGGACTATTAGCGGGAGGTGGAGGGGCATTGCGTAGGATGTTGTGTAGTAGATTGGTAGGCCTGTGAGGAAGAGTGTTGTGTAGATTGCGACGTCGAGGTTGGAGCGGATTAGGGATGCCCAGATGTGTGAGCGCGGGAGGGGGAGGGGGATCTGAGGAGGTAAGGCCGAGGTGGGCGTCGTGGTGCCGGAGGGAGGGACGGATCCGGATGCCGGGAGGAAGTTCCGGGACGGCGGAGGAGGAGCGATGGTGTCTAGGGATAGTGATGATGGTGCTGCGGAGATTGTGCGCGAGCCCGGGGTTGAGTCCGTTCGCGGCGGTGTGTCGGCGAGGGGGATCTCGTCCGTCTCGTTGCCGATTTCTTCGGCTCGTTCGGTCAGGGCGCGCTTTGAGGTGCCGAGGAGGAGTTGGAGGGAGCGAGTTAGGTAGGCTGCCAGGGCCATCATCACGACGAAGCCGATTACTGTATGGTCAGTCTGAGAAGAAAAAGAGAGGAGGAGGGGAGGTGCGTACGGAAGACGGCGATGATTTTGACGACTTCGAGGATTCCTACCGACGGGCTTAAGGGGAGCATGATGAAGGAGGGCGTGAAGAGGATGTTTATCCAGCGGAGGGACCAGCCGGCCTAGGAGCAGTTAGTCTCGCGAGGTTGGAGTATGAGAGGATGTGATCTCACCGGCACGTCAATGACAGCGACGATGGCCTTCGTCTTATGCCCTCCCAAAACCGCCTCAGAGAGCAGAAGGGCAAAGAAGAGCAGGATCAGGCACGCGACCGAGGCCGGGAACGAGACCCCTGCGGCGCGGAAGGCGACGCTCACGCCGAAGCAGACGGCCAGCATCGTAAAGATGCCAATGGGGACGTAGAGCCATGATGTGAGCAGCTTTGGTGCTGATTGGATTGCGGCCTGGGTCTTGGTTAGTTCTCGTTGTTTGAGGTCTGAGATTGATGGGGGAACGGACTAGTTTTATCGCTTGGAGGGCATCGAGGACGGCGGTGAGCCATTTTGGCTTGTCGGTGTTGGTTGCGGTCATGGTTGTTGGGGAGGGAGTCTCATGAAGACGACGTTTGCGATGCTGATGAACGGGGTGAGAAGGAGGCGGTGATATAAGTAATCCGGCGCTCAGTCGAATGTAAGTCGACCGTATCTGCAAGCGTGACGTCGAGGCAAGGTTGCGCTTTTTCAGATCGGACGATGAATTAGTCAATGTGCATCCGTCTTTCGGTTTTAGCGGATCCGCTCCGATGCCGCGCCGACCAGGATGTCTCGGCGGCCGAATTGTCTGGGACTACTCGGTTCGGCCAAAAAGTCTCTTATGTTGGTTTTTTATCTGAAGCTTGTGATAGGAAGGTGAGGTGTTTTGGTGTTAGTTGGAATGAGATTTTTATCGCCGATCGGGATGACTTCCGAAAGACCGGAAGACATCCGAACGTCGTGGGCCACACCGCCCACACACACGCCTACGGAAACGAGGTTAGGTGCTCACCTCTGCTTTTGATGTAGAAAACTGATACCTGAGGTAATATCCCGAGGCCTGTCGACCGTACTTAAACAACACTGCGTCTATTTGTGGACGAGAGGTCATCGCCGCAGGTCTTCTCGGCTTCCGGGATCGCGTACGTCCTCATCCAATCCGACCGCAGCACTTCCTCCGCGCTCAGACGACCACCGGGTTTGAAAACGAGCATGCCCCGTATCATCTCGAACAGAGCATCCCTTTCCGCATCGCCCATCGCCTCCAGCCCTCTTCGTCTCCTCGGCTCCTGGATCGCGTCGTGAAATCGCTGCTCAAAAGTCCACAGCTCGCGTCCCTCCTTCGGCTTCCCGTTCTCCCTGAACCGCTTCGACCTCCCCTCCCAGGCTTCCCACCAATCCTCTGGCATCGGTCCAAGGGCGTCGACCTGGTCCGCGGTAGCGTCGTCTGGTCCGAACAGCCAGTTGTCCAGGAACGGTCTCACCCCGAGTATTCCCCAGATCACGCACCCGAGGCTCCAGATGTCTGACGCGTACGACAGCGGCGTCGTCGGCTCGAATCTTGCCTCGGGCGGGCGGGTCTGGAGCGGCGTGTAGGACTCGAACCGCGACTCCCGCGCAGGGCAGAACGCCGTTCCGAAGTCGGCGAGGACGAGCTTGGCTTCGGGGAGGGTGACTTCGTGGCCGGGCTTACCGAGCCAGATGGGCGGGTAGACGCGAGGTGGGACACCCGTCGAGAGCGGCGCGGCTGTCCGTCGACCCTGACGACAGCTTCGGGCTCTGGCGGGTCGAATTCTTGGTATAGTTGCTCGGCGGAAAGGTGGTCGAGACTTGGCTGCTGGAGAAGAATGTTTCCCATGTGAATGTCTGCCAACCGTTAGAGCCAGTAATGACAAGCAGGACCGGGTACAGGTACTCACCCCCGTGAACATAACCCATATGATGGACGTACGCAACTGCCATAGCAAGCTGGGCGGCAAGTGATCTGGCGACGCGAAGCTGGAACGGGCCGGACCCCGCCTCCAAGACTTCGGCCATGTTGCATCTTGCCGGCGCAGTGACAGAGCATGGGTGTGTTCCATTTGGTCCGTCGAGGTCGAAGCGATCCAGTATGATGGGAATTAGTCCTCCGCCAGGGTGTACGTTCTCGATGGCGCGGGCGGAAAGTTGGCTCAGAATGTCGACCTCCTTGGAGCCGTGGTCCGCCACGCCGACTTTGATCGCCACATACCGGGCTAGTTCCTCGTCTCGCGCCAGCCAAATCGTCGAGTAACTACCGAAACCGAGTTTGTATACAACAGTATATCGGTCTCGGAGCCTCTCCCCGATTTCGATGGGATGATAACCCCCCGGGCGGTAGAAGTCCAGTCTTTCGACGTCGTCGATGTGCTCGTATGGTGAGATTGACAATGGGCGTCTGGTTTTGTAGCATGGGCTTGCGAAGAATGATCGAGGGGTCCGAGTCAGCCTTCGCCTGGAGATGCTAGACATGGAGTGACGCATTCCCGCGCCCAGGAGGAGATGGATCGATGTTTGGCTGCTGATGAGCGCGTGTGTTGATGAGGTGTTGTTGGTTGGTTCAGCACGGGATCCACAGGGAAGGGTAGGTAGCCGCCGATGGTCGACCAGCGGGGTCATCCGACAGCACCTGAGTGAAAGAGTCGCCGTGGTCTGGTCTTCGATGGCATCTTCTCATAGATTGGCCAAGACGCTCGGCGGCTCGTTGACTGCAGCGACAAGACGGAAGATCAACTGATCCATAGGTAATGGCGACGAATGATCTGATTCTCACCGTTGTCTCTTGGCTCGGCTCAATGCCAAGAGTCCATTGGTCGACAGCACTCTTTCAACTACGGCATCACGAGCAACTGAAGGACTAGAGTTTGTTTTGACGGGCTCGTGTTGGACTTCTGCTAGCTTGTAACCTATTCTCCTCCCCCAGTTTCACATCCGAATCCCAAATCCCGTTGAAAAAATGATGTCTGGCTTCAACATCATGCCGTTGTGTGCGCATCCAATCACCGATGCCATTCCAAACGTCCAGTCAGAAACTCTTCAACTCTCTGCTTCCCAATGACCGCCACACGTCCCGAAGCCGAAGTCTCTGATGCTATCTGTCAACCGCACGACAGAGCCGGATAGTGCCATGCCTCATCGGAGGAACCACGAAGACACCAGGACCCGAAAGCCCACCTTGTCGGGCGGGAAGAACGTCTGGGCGAGGGAGGCCTCGCGTTTGAGGTAGGAGGCGCGAGCGATGTCCAGGAGGTTGAACACGTCGCCCCGGAAGAAGAAATGCCGTCTCCCGGCCCTGGTGTTGGGTATTTCTACCCACGTCCGGCGCGTATCCTCGAACACGGCCAGGCCGTGGCGGCGGGCCAAGGCTAGTTGTGACTGTTAGTATCCGGATTATGGATACACAGGGGAGACCAGGGGAGACCAGAAAAGACGCCGGGGGAGACGCCATGGGACACCAGAGGACACCCGGGGACACCGGGGGAGACACCGAGAGACACCAGGGAAGGGGGAGAGGGGGAGGGGGAGGGGGACTCGACTTACCAAGCTTCTCTCCCAGAACCATGTCCAGGTTGGCCCTCGCGGACAAGCCGTCGACAGCGGCGATGCGGGCAACGTCTGCCGATTTAACCTTGATAAGCAGGAAGACATTCTCCAAATGGGAGAAATTCTTCAGGAAAATGGCCAGGCGCAGGGGGCACAGCGGGATCCGCGTGTCGTGGCGGCAGTCGCGATGGCAAGCCATGTTGTCCAAATGGGTAGGAGCGAGGGAGAGGCCGACGTTGCGGACGTTCGGCTGGAGGATGCCATGGGTCCTATGGTTGAATCCCGAGAGCACGGCCTGGGCGCGCCAGTTGAGGAAGCCGGGGAAGGGGTGGAAGCTGAGGACGAGGATGTCCTTGTCCCCGCGGATGGCCTTGAGGGGATAACGGCCGAGGAGGTCGAAGGTCTTGCCCAGTTGGGCCTCGAGGAACGCCCGGAACTCGGGGATGGCCACGGCGAGGTTGCGCAGTTGTCTGAATTCGGAGCGTTCGCGATTGCGGCCCGAAGAGAAGGTGATTTTTCGGGGGTATTCCCCGGAAGGGATCATTCTGAGCTCGGCGTAAACTACGGCTGGGTTGTAGTCAGCCGCAGTGGCAAAGACCATGTTTTTTATCTCGTTCGGCAGCTTCGGGAAGTCGAAGACGTCCGACTTCTTGGTCTGCTCGGAGGTCTCAGCGCTAGTTTCTGGGTTTGGTCAGCGTCTGGCTTGAAATGGCGATAGTGGAAGAGTGGTCATACCTGCGATTTGGTCGTTCGCGCCCTCTTGATTCTCCGCAGCGACGGTGGCGTTCTCGTTGAGTTGGGAGGCCATGGTGATCAGTATATAGAAGCTCAGGGGTAGCGAGGCGAAAAGTGGAAGAGTGGTCGTGGTGGTGAGATGGGGAAGAGTGAGATAGTCAGGGGTTCAACTGCAACTCTCCAGTCTGTTGAGCTGAAGAAGAGTGTTTGGTTGAAGGAGAGGGTTGAGTTGAAGGAGAGGGTTGGATTGAAGAAGAGATGGATGTCCGTCTCCTGGATGAAGAAGATTGGGTGCAGAGTCTTTCGTTGTAGACGATGGGCCCCTGTTGGTCTCTGAGAGAGGAAGGTGGAGAGTTAGACTCAAGGTCAAGTGATGGAAGTAAGTGAGCTGATAGAAGAGGCAAAGGGGATGCAAGAGGGAAAGGGGATGGAAGAGTAGAGGGATGGAAGAGGGTAAAGGGATGGAAGAGTATGAAGAGATGGAAGGAAGGGAAGAGCGTGAAGAGATTGAAGAGTGTAAAGAGAAGGAATGGAGCAGAGATGCTAAACTTGAAAGCCAGAAGTGAGATTCCCCATCGACTTGATCAGAGAGAGTGCACAAAGAACACTTGAGAGAATAACGGGGCAGCATCAGGGAAGAGCTTTTATAGCCGGCACTTCACCACGCCGAGCCATGCGTACGTACCTGAGAAATTCTCTGTTTCTAATCTTAATTGAGGAAGCACTTAATTCAGCTTCACAAAGGCCTGCCTCTTTTGATTATACTGCAATCTCTTCCCGTCTGCCTTCCAAACACTCCATCCTTGTTCACATCCCCTCCCACTCATCAACCACATCAACTCACAGATCGAGACTCAACTCGTTGATTTCGGAGGAAATTCCCAGCCAGCTGAAACAGTTAGAGACCAATCACTCGAGTGCGTGGAGCCCTCAGCCTCCACCTGGCTACAAGACTATAAATGTTTAATGCTAACTTGGCTTGGGCTAGATACTCCTTCGCGGAGCCGTCCTCATGACAACATGGTTGGCTCGAAGAGCATTGGGCAGGTG
This sequence comes from Colletotrichum plurivorum, assembly GCA_014235945.1. Taxonomy (NCBI): domain Eukaryota; kingdom Fungi; phylum Ascomycota; class Sordariomycetes; order Glomerellales; family Glomerellaceae; genus Colletotrichum; species Colletotrichum plurivorum. The sequence goes on from WIGO01000118.1 coordinate 30,423, forward strand.
ATGCAGAGAAATAGAAGACGCAGCTGCCGCGGGAGACCCATTCGTCTTCGTCCGAACTGGGCGAGAGCCGAGCCACATCAGTCAAAAGGTCGAAAGCGTCTGTTTGCAGTTTGGATTCGCTGTGGTTATCGGGCAGACAGAGAGGAGTTGCGTATTGGCCAGCACTTACTCGTCCAAGAAGCTCAAGGTAGGTAGGTACTTCCCATATCATTCTGTCATATATGCTTGAAACCGATAATGGAATAATAAAAAGTACCCTGCTGAAGGAAATGGAAAAACGACCGCCAATCACAACACAAACACATGGAAGTGCAATGATGACCGTAGCCCTCATTCGAGCACAGCCTGCTTACACGTACTCAGACTCCATTCGCCAGGTCGACAGCTGCTGGATCTTGGCGTTCTTGTTAGGCAGATATCGACGTTGCATAAAATGCCGTACTGTCTCCCCCGCGCAGACTGACGCGACCATCATTTCTCAGATGAACATCCGGAACAACACCGGAATCTCAAATTCCGATTCTCGAGCCTTTGTGGCTTTTCCTAACGCACCATGGCGGCCCACCTCACGACGCGAACCGACCAGCCATACGTGTACGAAGACCTGAATCTCGAGAGACCCGCCTTTCGCCTGGTCCGGCTCTTCAGCGGCGATGGACCTGAGCTGAAGTGCGAGCTGTTACAGGCTTTTATTGACGAGCGCGAATCCATTATCCCGTACGAAGCGGTCTCCTATACATGGGGTCATATCAATTTGAGTCGTAGCATTGACATCGATGGCAAGAGCCTCGGCATCACGGCTAGCCTGCACGTGGCTCTCCAACACTTTCGATACACGGATAGGGACCGGATTATATGGGTTGATGGCATCTGCATCAACCAAAGCAACCAAAAAGAACGAGGTCATCAGGTCCAGCAGATGGCGTACATATATCGACAGGCTGAAAGAGTCATCTTTTGGCTCGGTTGGGCTACCAACGATACAGACGAATTTGTGGAGGCTTTTCAGCGACTCACAAAACAGAGTATGCAACTCGCGACCGCATCTTGGGCAGTGCGAGATGCCCGTTGGCATTGCATGTGGGTGGCCTTACAACCAGCATCCCGGATACTGGATCCAGAGTTGTTATCGGCGCTACGACAAGGTCTCGTTGCTCTATTGGCACGGCCGTGGTTCAGAAGAGCTTGAATACTACAGGAAGTAGCCAACGCGCAGTCGGCCCTCATATGTTGCGGCTAAAAGTCCGTGTCGGCACGCCTCTTTCCCCTCATGCCCGTTCTCCTCGACATCACGCCCCCGGAGTTTTTTCAAGTCGTCCTGGATATAATGCCCGGTCCTTCGCGAAAATCAACGTGGTGGGCCCACAGGAGAGACATGTACCACCTCTTGAAACATTTCGCCTTAAGCAGGGCCACAGAGCCTAGGGATATAATATATGCTCTCCGCGGAATTTCGACAGACGCCAATGATCCCGGAATTCTAACCCCCAATTACAAGGATACGACCTACACGATCCTTAGGCAAGTTTGCAAGTTTTTGTTTCACTGCAATCTCGATGGGACGGCTTCTCTGGATATTAGGGAATTTGTGAGACGACTACCTGATCTCAATAACAGAGCCATCGGGGAATGTATCAGGATGTCGAGGGCAAAGGGGCTGTCAATTTTACTGGACCGTGGCAATATCCACGTATCTGACGACACTGTCAGGTGCGCGTTCGAAAATACGGAAAAGGGCCTGCAGTTGTTACGGCATTTTCTTCAATGCGAGAAGTCCCCATTGGTCTTGGATGCCAAGGCGGTCTGCATGCTTGCTTGTAAGACAGATGCCGATACCATGGACATGGTCTTCCGCCAGTGGAGGGTCGTTAATACCGATGTTGTGCAGAAGTTCCTACTTTCAGCGATGCTGAACGAGTTTCATGCGCCTCAAATTATCAGGTCAGCAGAGCGCCACAACATCTTCATCCCCCGCTATTACAATCTCGGGAGAGAGATAAATCCTGAGGAGAACATGTGGCTGGCCACACTCCTGAACGCCAGGACCGGTTTTGAGGCACGAGAAGAAATCATGCAAATCTTCAGCCTCCGCGGATGGAAAAACAGTGCGTATCAGGCCTTACAGCGCCTCAAGAACCTTCCGATCGCCTTTTCCCATATTAGAAGGCACTGTTACACATCGGAGCGGGAGCTGGTTCCGGAGGACCTCATGCCCTTTACGGAGAAAACAGTTATTTCCTTCACGGATCAGCTTCAGAAGCGCGGTTGGTCAGCTGATGACTGCAATAAAGAGATCCCGCATGAATGGGGACAGTGAGGGACTTCAACACGGATTTGTCATCTTCTTAGATACTCTAGTGATAAACTCGATCTTCCTAGACACGTTCCGGGACCACCTACCCAGTCTCCTTCTCTTTCTTCCATATCAAGAGTAGATTAATGCCCGATCTCGAGAGATCCTCCTGAATCCCTATACATCTATATACCTAGTTGTTGTAAATGGCGCAATAAACTTTGAACCCACGTATACTACACCTCCTCAACAGACGTTCATAGTCTTTACCTCTTACTACCATGTGTACACGTTCACTAGTCTACACGACTTTCCCCATTCCCAAAACTACCTGTGGAATTGTATCGCGGAATGGTTAGTTTCTATCAATCCTCCCCTGGCCCCGGAGCTTCAAACCGAGCAAGTTCATCCATCGTCCCAGTGTACTCTTCAAGGTCTCGTCGGAACATCAGCTAACTTTCGGACTCACTTTTGATACTTGTGTTGGCTTATTGGTCGCCTGCACCCTGCCACGTGGCAACGTAGTAATCACGAAGATCCTATTGCCTGTGTGGTTGTGGGTGCGATGATGATGTATTAACGAAAGTAGTGGCTGTAAGAGCCGATTTGAAGATGTTGGCCGAGTGCCAACACCGACGAATCCTCGCGACCCTATTGGTCCAAAAGGTGGGTCGCGGAGCAATCGATTCGCCGGCTCCCGAGGCCCCCGGTTGGAAGCATTGTTCCAACAACTTGAGATTCAGTGGCTTGTGGGCGGTCCCTGGGCATTTCTACGCAGAGTTCGCTTGGAAGAGAAGTCTGGCCCGTGCTGGCTTCGATTTTTTCGCAACGCTCATGAGCCTGGTGTATGGGTTTAATTTGTTGGCGAGGGTGTCTGATTGATATGGCTGAAGGGGGGGCGGTACGGTGTGTTTGGGGGTGAGAGGAGATGCACAAGCCGTCGATATTCTGAATAATCACGGCTGATGAGGAAGACCATGGATGTTGTCGTCTTGTGCGGCCCTTGGCTCAAGATATTCTAGGAGGGCCCCTTCGAAGGTTTTCCGGTAGAGGCTGTCAAGGCTCGTGGATAACTTCAAGGGGAGGTATCCCGGCACCCCGGGGTTCGATGGATTTGAGCCTGACATAACGGCATGAACGTTGAAGCACCAGCTGCAGGAATCTTGGGAGACTCTCCGCCGGCACGCCGTATTGAGAGAGAGACAACAGGAGAGACAATGTCACGACAGCAGCTCATTTCTGCGGTGACGGCAAGCGTGGAAGTTATTCCGGGCTTTAAAGGAAGCAAAAGACAAGGCCGCTCCTCTACTTTACACATCCCATCCATGCTTCATCCTCTCTATCTTCGATAGTAAGGTAGAGGGGGTAGCCGTGTATGCGCGAGCGAATGTTTCTATTCGCGCCGAAGGCTCGGTCTAAGAACCCCCTTCACAACTGACATTGAGGATGCTCCTATAATGTTACTTGTGTAAACCTCCACCTCCCGTCAGGCCTTACCTATACACAGCAGAATACCACCCAACCACCGCCGGACAGCAATCACTTAATCCTCAACTACACATTCCCCCAATTGTCTCCTCCTTAAGTGAAACCTTCCAACTACACAATCAACCCAGCAGCTGGTGCGTCTCAGTTAGTTAGAGCACCGCTAAAGCAACGACCAACCTACGACCAGGCCATGCCGTCTACCATACCACAAGAACACGATCTTGAGCCTTTTATACGAACGGAACTCTCTTGCCGTACTCAAGACCATTTGCAATAGCTCTACCCTCTCAACTCTCACACTAATCCGAGTGGTATACGTACCCAAGCTCTTGAGAGAGTATTTAAGCTAAGCCCAAGAAGCCCACAGTCCAACCGATTCTCTTCCGCACACCCTGCAAAGCAAAGAAGACTTCGCTGCAGCATCGGTCGTTGAGATGGTAGAAAATGACTGTGTTACCATCTCGTTGACGAGCCGTCAGGACAGCATCACTCATCACCCGTATCACAACGCTTCTCACTGTGAGATATAATAAGTCGGAATACGCTCCGCATGACGGACGACAGAGATGAGCACCGACGAACCAGTCATCATTCCCCAGCTACCTTCACGCACATCACAAGAAAACCTCCGCAGCTGATACAGCAGCAAGTACAGCAGCAAGCCCAAAGTTGTCTTCTGCACAGCATCTGTGGGCTTGGTTAGGGAAGACATACCTCGCTGCCCCAGTAGCTATATATAAAAACACGCAAGCCCTGCCAGCCGACCCCACGGAGCAGCATCCCACACACATCACGATCAAGAGAGAGAACCAGACACACGATACACGAACCCACGCCAAAAGAGTACCTAAGCAGTGCAAAGCAGGCCGCAGTCCCACGACTTCTCTTCCGCAAAGCCGGCACCTACCGGAGCATCCAAATACCGATGAGATTGGAAGAGACCCCCGTCTTGCCATCCAGCCCTCAAAAAGAAAACCGTAGCTAATTACTATTCGAGGCAAGCTTGGGACAGGAAGCCGGAATACTCTCCGCGCGACGGACGGCGGAGAAAAATCACCGGCCGGAAACGCTGGTCATCATCTACTTTCACTCACCTCTGAAGAATAAACTCAACGGATGATGCAGGATAACGAGCAACACCGAACGTGGGTAGAAGTGGACTGTTCCCTGTGCTGGGAAGAGATGACCTCGCTGCCCAGTTGGTCGTATATAAAGGGGCGCGGACGACTTCAGGCGGCACGACCGCAGCTGGAGGGGGACCAGCACGACATCGTAAGGCGCCTTTATTACGAAAGATTACTTGATATGTGCATAGGCCACGATGCATCTTTGCTAGACCACTTACGGATATGTTCGCAAGCCTACCCTGCTCCACGATCGCCCACAAAAACAGTAAATATAAAGAGGCGCGAGCACTGCCAACCCACATCACGGAGCCGCGAATCACGGACATCACAACAGAAACGAGAGATGAGAGAGAATATGACTTTAGCCAGTCCAAAAGCTCAGACAACTATCTAGCCCACCAGCTCCAGCCACCATGTGCCCCAAAGGCAAGGAAGCCGAACCAGTCCGAAAGCCATCCAGTCCATCCAGCGATTCTCCCCCAAACGGTTTTTTTGCGTTATTTTCTAGGTGATGTGAGCATCAAAACAGCCGCTGAGTCTTCGCTTGACCCCCCAAACAAGCATCCCCAGGCGACTGCCGCAACAGCAGCCTGAGCCTGGGTCGAGGCTTGTAGCGAGACAGAGACGGAAGCCGCATGGCGTAGTGATACTCGGGTATTTCTGCGGTCGTGCGTCGAGCCTGCTCTGGCGGGGCAGAAGCAGGGTTATACGTGTAGAATGCGTGACGGGTGGCATGTCGAAATAATAACCACCGTTCACCACAAGAGAAGCGACGTCTCTTGGTTGTCGACCCAACGACAATGTGCCTCCTATGCCGGGCGAGGTGTGCCTTGCAACCCAAGAACCCCCTCCCCTGCCAAAAGAAATGCATGGCGGATGGGAACCGTTCCCCGACAGACGCCGTTGGATGTCAGCCACCCCCGCCGCCCACCGTGTTGTATCCCAACATCAAGTCGTCTCCGCGATCGATTGATTAATACTCAAAACACCGCTGCGCTCAAACCAGTCGATGAGCTACCGGAACGCGCCCGTCTTCGTTGCTCGAGGGCCGACTCCGTCCCCTTTTTTCCTGCAAAAGCAAAATCAAGATATGGCCCTCTTCCGTGAGAACGCCGCCCGGGGCTGATGCCTCAGCCGCTTGTGGAACCCCAAAACGCCGTCGTTAAGAGAAGAGGAAAAAGAAGCAACGTGACATGAAAAGATGGATCGGGATGGTCCACACCGCCAGGGAAGAAGAGCTTCGACCGTGATCAGGTGCCGCGTCATGCGACACTTGCGTGTTGTTGTTTTGTTGTTGTTCGTTCGTTCCATGAGAGTTTGCTCGTCGTCTCGCTCGTTCGGTCGTGCCCCAGACAGCAGGGCGTTTTCCAGCTCAGGCGAAAAAATGCCGCCAACAGAAGGCCGAAAGGAAAGAAAAAACAAACAAACAGAAGACCGGTAGATGGGGTATGGTACAGGTCGAGAGTTTGCGCGAATATGCAACGAAGCTTTTGGTCGTCTGGCGACGAGTCGAGGGTCTGGTCGGGAGTTTCGTGTCCGTCATCGTGAGTGATGTGTGGTGTGTATGCCTGAGAGAGAGAGAACGTAAAAGTTCGTCTGTGCGTGCGCGTGGTGAGGTGCCCAACCCGTTCTAATCGTGCCTTGTCGACCCCCGAAAAAAAGACCCAGGGAAAAGAGAATATGTACAATCCAAATAGCGGACGCCGTCGCGGGATCCGGTGCGACGTGTACTCCGTAACGCCTTTCTATAAAAGAAACGACATGGGCAGCCTAGGACGGGGGTCCTTGGGGCTGACCGTGGCCCTGGCCACCCTGGCCACGTCCCCGGCCACCGTAGCTGCGACCACGACCGCCGTAACCGCGACCACGTCCGCGGCCTCTGCCGCCGCCCTGGTAGCCATTCTGTTGGCCGCCCTGCTGGGGGTTCTGGGGCTGGGTCTGCCAGTTGCCGGGGGCGGGCTGCTGCAATCCCTGGGGCGCCTGCTGCTGGCCGGGGGCCGGAAGCTGAGCCTGACCCTGGGCGGGCTGGTTGGTTCTGAAGTTGGAGATGGGACGAGGGATCGACTCGGGGTTGTCGTAAACGTAGAGCGACTTGTCGATGCTGGCAGGGATGGGCTGAATCTCGGTGCCCAGGTCCTTTTCAATGTTGTACAGGTTGAACCTGTCGTCCCAGTTGATCAGGTTGATAGCCAGACCAAGGTGGCCATAACGGCCGGAACGACCGATGCGGTGCAGATACGTCTCGGCGTTCTTGGGGAAGTCAAAGTTGATGACGACGTTGACGGCCTGGATGTCGATACCACGGGTGAGCAGATCGGAGCAGACAAGGTTTCGGCAGACGCCGTTGCGGAAGTCGTGGAAGACGCGATTTCTCGCCTGCTGGGCCATCTTGGCGTGACTGTAGAAGCACGAGTAGCCCAGCTCGGTGATCTTCTTGGCCAGCAGCTCGACGCGGTTGGTGGAGTTGCAGAAGATGATGGACTGGTTGATTTGCAGCTTGGAGAAGAGGGTGTTGAGGCAGTGGACCTTCTGCTTCTCCTCGACGAAGGCGTAGTACTGGGTAATACCGCGGAGGGTGAGCTCGTCCATGAGGTTGATCTCGTACGGGCTGACCATGTTCTTGTCGGAGAAGTCCTTGACGGACAGGGGGAAGGTGGCGGAGAAGAGCATGACCTGGCGATCCTTGGGGTGGAACTGGAGCAGCTGCTCGATGACGGGGGTGAACTCGACGGACAGGAGCTTGTCGGCCTCGTCCATGATGAACATGGGGCACTCGCTCAGATCGGCGACGTTCTTGCCCGCGAGATCGAGGATTCTGCCCGGGGTTCCGACCACGATATGGACGGGATCCTGCAGGCGGACGATGTCGTCGCGGAGGCCGGTACCTCCGGTGGTGACCATGACGTTGACTCCGAGGTGCTTGCCGAGGGTTTTGCAGACTTGTGATGTTTGCATGGCGAGCTCACGGGTGGGGACGAGGATGAGGGCTTGGATCTTGGAGACCTTGGGGTTGATCTTCTCGAGGACGGGGATGACGAAGGCTGCAGTCTTTCCGGTTCCGTTCTTCGCACGGGCGAGGATATCGCGGCCGGTCAGGGCGACGGGGATGGCCTCTTCTTGGATGGGGGAGGGCTTTTCGAAACCAGCCTCGAAGATGCCCATCAACAAGTCCCTCTTCAATTGGAAGTTCTCAAACTCCAGGCCCTTCGTGTTTGTGACATCCTGTGCAGGTTCGGGTCAGTTGAAGCGGTGGCACGGCGGGAAGGAGCTAACAAAGGGGAAGACAAACCTCGGTTTGATGTCTGTTGTCTCTGGCGGGAAGGTTCAGGTTCTTCTTCCAGTCCTCCGATGCGGCGCCATCGCTGCGCCGGTCAGTCCACGTCCACAGTGTGCCCGGGCATCCCCGGGGTTGGGTACACAAACCTCAAGGTCGTCGCCTGGAGCTTGTCTGCGAGTGATTCCGCCATTTGGTGTTGCGGATGTGGTGTATGCGCCTAGTGGCCGAAGGTGGGAAGAGCGACGTGGAGGGGAGTTGCGCAAAAGGGCTTTGCTTTCCCCACTTTGCGGTGAATCGAGGGGCGAGTCGTACTCGGAAGGGGGGCAGTATGACGCAGGGTATCGGCGACGAAGGGGAAAATTGTCGCTCGAGAAGAGATGTTCGTTTGGGGGCGAGCAAGAGTCGCGTATCGTTGTCGTGTCCGGGGGACGTTGAATTGCGTGCTGTGTATGTATGTGTGTGCGTGTGGGTTCTGTCGACCGGACTCTACGGTGCAGGAGCTGCAGCAGCGGCAAGTGGCTTCAAGGGAAGTGGGAGAGGGATGCGGTCGTGGGATGCGCGATTTCGGAGATTGTTTTGATCGTCGTTTGTGGACTCGGGCTACTGAAACAGCGTAAACGTGTTTCGTCCTCGAGATGCAGCGCGGAGAGTGGTGAGTGTGGGATTTGCGTGTGTGGGTGGGAAAAGGTTGGTGGAGGTTATGTGGGAGAGGAAGAAGAAGCAAGTTTGTGGTAGGCAGCGCCGTGACTGGGAGGTCCATCCAGGTCCCAGGACCACCTCCAGTCCGGTCCAGTGCGTCCCAGTCCCAGTTCCAGGTCCCGGTAGGTTGTGACCTTTCCCTCCGGGGCAGGACCCCTTGTCTAGCGTTGGAGGGTGGAAGCCACGTGACCGTTGACAGCCGAGTGGGAGCCCCTTCCTCAACGCGGGTTATGCTGCAGGATCTATCTAAATCAGTAATTGGGAGCTGGAATTATCATGACGGAACGTTCCCAAAGGTCAACGACAGTCAGACCGGGGATTTTGATTTGATGCACCCGCTTCTGCTTAGTGGCGTCGAGGGTGGCATTCGTTGCCGGCCGCCTCACCACCAAGCCGTCGGTGCAATCTCACCGAGAGCTCCGTTGCGTTCATTCGTTATACACCGAGAATGCCCCACAGTCTCCTCCCATTGCCGATTGGCTGCTGCCTCGGCCGGATCGGTCACATCCTGCAGCGGGGCACACATTGAGGATCGGTACGTACCGAAATTGCACCTCAGGGAAGGAGCACTGGGCGCAAGGCACTCAGCTTCGAGCAGCTGCCGCTACCTACCTACCTACGCTAACACTAACACCAACAACCCTGAGCCTGAGCACGATTGCGTCAATTGGGGAGTCGAACCACCAACTACACCTTACCATACGACCTACCCACCTTCAACAATCGTCCCAGTCGCCGAGAACCACTCGTCCTAACCCCGGAGAGCTTCTCGCGGAAAATGCACTCCCCAGCCGTCTCTCCTCAACCTCCTTGAGACCTAACCCGCCCCCCAGCGACAATGCTATTCAAGGCATCCCCGGCCTTCGCCGTCTGCTCCTCCAACAACGTCCTGAGCCTCCTCGCCGCCCCCGCACACCACCCGTCGATAACGTCACCACCCTCACGACGCCGTTCCGTCGACACCGCGAGACAGCCACGCCGGCAGACCTCACGATGCTATGCAACCGTCCATAACCCTCAGCAGTCAGCCACTGGCAAGGGCCGCTCCGGACCTCCCGCGTGGCCGACCTGCGCGAACCCAACCCCCTACGACGTCTTCGCCATAGACCGCTCCGCCCCCTACGCAAAGTCCCGCTTCGCCGAGCTCGTGAAGCTCTACCACCCGGACAAGCACCACGCCGCGGCCCTCGACGCCCTCCCCGCCCACACCCGCCTCGAGCGCTACCGCCTCGTCGTCCTCGCGAACGACATCCTGAGCAGCCCGGAGAAGCGCCGGGCCTACGACTCGTGGGGCGCCGGCTGGCTCGGCGACGGCCGCGCCGCGGACGACATTAACGCCGTCTACCGCAAGGCCGACCGCGCGTGGCGCCGGACACCCAACAACGCGGGGATGAACGCCACCTGGGAGGACTGGGAGCGCTGGCACGATCGGAATAACGGTGGCGAGAAGCAGTCACCCGTGTTCATGTCCAACGCTGCTTTTGCGGCGCTCGTGCTGGCTGCGCTGGCCGTCGGTACGGTGGCGCAGACGACGCGGATGGATAACAACTCGGCCATCATGATCGAGAAGAGGCAGTTGCACGATATGAACATCGCCGATGCCCTGAGGCGGCAGGGCCAGGCCGTGGCGGGGAAGGGGAGGGAGGAGCGCATTGAGAGGTTTCTGCGTGAGCGGGAGAACATGAACTACGACTTTGTGCCTGCGAAGCTGGACGCGGGGAAGGAATCGAATCCAAAGTAGAGACCGAGTAGACGCCTTTGGGTGACTTGCGTGCTTATGATGATATGATGCTGTACACTATGATAGCGTTTTGAGACGCTCATACACTCTAGCAGCGTTCTTAGACGCTTATATACTCCAGCAGCGTCCTGGGAAGCTTCCAGGTTCAAAGACAAGATCTAATTTTTTTATACACATCCTCAGGCAGCAGCGGTGTACTTCTCAACAACCTCCCTCATAACCCTCTCCGCGCTCGCCGGGTCGATCCTCTCCGTCTGTCCCAGCCGCATCATCTTGCCCACGAGATACATGAGCTTGCCCTGCGGGTAGTTCTTCTTCGTCCTAAACTCCGCAAGCACCTTCTCCTCCCCGTCGACAGCCTCCTCCGCCAGCGCGCGGTACTCCTCAGCGGAAAGCTCGTGGAACCAGAGGTCGTGCTCCTCGATCGCGGCCGTCACCGTCCGGCCCTCGAGGTTGCCGAGGTACAGCGCCACGAGGAGCTCCTTGGCGACCTTGCCCGTGATTTTCTTACGGTATAGGTGCGCGAGGATCTCTGCAAGAGATTTGGGAGGGATGCGGTCGCTGGATCCGTCGGGGGATATGCCCAGCGTGCGCTGGGCGGATTCAGGGTCGTCGGCGCGGTCTGTCGTCAGACGGCCGAGTTCGTGCAGGATCCAGTTACCAGCGAGCGGCGCGAAGCTCTTCAGCTCCGCATCCTCGGCAATCAAACCCCGCAGATCCTGCACCACACGATAAAAGTACTCCAGCCGCCCGCCGTTGTCCAGCGCCATCAGCGAGAGCGCATCCTTGGTCGTGAGTCCGTACTCCGCAATCAACTCATCCACCTCCGCGTCGGGCAGCTCCCTCACAGACTCTCTAATGTGCGCGACAAGATCTTCCCCGATGACCAGCGGCCCCAAATCCGGGTCCGGCATGTACCGGTAGTCCACCTCGCCCTCCTTCCCGCGCAGCCGGCGCGTCTCCTTGGAGCCGAGCGTCCACCCCCTCGTCTCGCTCGCAATCTTTTCACCAGCCTCGAGCGCGGCGATTTGTCTGTCGCGCTCGGCGATGATGGCGTCCTCGACGGCCTTGATGGTGCTCAGGTTCTTGATCTCCGTGCGCGTGCCGAGCGGGACGTTGGCGTCGCCCGCCCGCCTGACGGAGACGTTGACGTCGGCGCGCAGACCGCCCGCCTCCATCCCCGAGACGCACGCATCCACGGCGTTCAGCAAGACCTGCACTTTGCGCACAAACGCGGCCGCCGTGCGCGGGTGGTGCATCTCAGGACGAGTGATGATCTCGATCAAAGGCGCTCCGACGCGGTTGAAGTCCAGCCAGGACACGTCGTCCGGCTGCGCGAGCGTCTTGGCCGTGTCCTGCTCCAGCTGCACCTGCTGAATGCCGACAGTAACCTCCTCCCCGTCCTCCGCCGCGATCCCGTCCCGCGCCGTCAGACATAGAAACCCGTTGCGCGCGAAGGGCTCGTAGTACTGCGTGATCTGGTACCCCGCGGGCTGGTCCCACCAGAAGTAGTGCTTGCGGTCGAAGCGGCTGACTTTTTGCACCTCGCAGTTCAGCGCGCACGCGGCGCGGAGGGCGGGGATGAGCGTCTCCCTCTGGAAGGACGGCTGGCTGCCCGGCATGGCGAGGTCGAAGAGCGCGACGTGGGAGTTGGGGGCGTCGTTGAAGGAGGTGAGTGCCGGGGAGAAGAGCTTGCGGGCCGTGTTGAGCTGGGCGTGGATCTCGATGCCGACTGTGAGCTCCCAGCCCTCGACGGTCTGGTTGCTGCCCTTGGGCTTCTTGTTCTCGCGGGCTTCTTTCTGGCGCTGCTTCTTTTCTTCTTTGAATTTCTTGCGGAGGGGGATTGGAGGGGTCTGCGGGGCGGGAGTCGTCTCGGCGGTTGCGGTTGCGTGGCCGCGGGCGGGATGCCAGGCTGCGGATCGGGCCGGGAGGCGGTGGTATGCCCGGCGCAGCGGGGAGAGGCAGCCGGTGCGGGAGAGCTGGCCGTTGAAGAGGTAGCGGGCCAGCTCGCGGGTCGGTATGCGCGTCATTTTGGGGGATGGTTGCGCTCGGCTGGGATGCAATCGCGTAGGGTCGTAGATTGACAGTTATTCGCGAGAAGGCGGGCAATTTGTTTCAGGGGGAGGTATGTACGCCGTACACCCTCTCTTCGCTTGCCTCTGATGTGTTCGTCAGCCAGTGGCCAGAGGAGCGGCGGCGGCGCTTGATTGGAGGCGGGTGTCGGCCGGTGGTGGGATGGGATGTGTCGGATTGGAGGTCGAGTCTATGCGGCCATTGCAGGCTGTGATGGCGGTGGTTCTCCCGTGGGAAAGTCAATCCGGTTGAGGAAACGTGGCTGGTCGTCAATGTTTCGTCAACGGCGCGGGCATGCGATGTCATGCAATTCGCGGCGAGCTTGGATTCGAGCTGGGGATAGCTTCAGAGCTCGGCGCATCAAAATTACCTACTGGGCGGTACTTGGGTACTTGGGGATGTTCCTCGGGCCGCCCCACGTTCCGGGCCCCTCCCGGGCGTTTGGTCGTGCCTGTCCGCTGCTATAATATGCTTATGTAATGCCTCGTGGTCAGCTGGGTTTACAGGGAGTGGGCGATGCCGGACAGGGTGTGGAAACCGCTAACAACGTGTGCCGAGGATCCCTTACCATGAGTTGGGGTCGAATGCTTCTCCTGGTGACATTCTCCGTCTAACAAACGCAGAGATACAACCCGAAAACTTACAGCATCGCAATACCAGGTCGTATCTCCAGCTTCCACTGCCAACATCCGGTTTGACGGTGCCACAAGGTGCACTTCGTGGCTGCCCACCATGGCCAGCACACCACCACCCCTCAGCCCAGCCCAACCCGTCTCTATCCATCCCTCCATCCTGTTCTGCTGGCCCAGTTCTCCTGGTCATCTGAAACAAATCCGTCGACGGCTGACACACGCGCGCAATTCCCGATCATATGGCCTGGCGGATGGGTTCCTTCTTTTCTCTCCCTGCGTTTCCTGCCCTGCTATTATGTTCAGCTCTCCCGTAAACCCCGTCTCCCTTTTTATTCTGACTGTCTAGGAAATGATCGATCGTATTGTCCGCCCATACAGAGCACTTGGGATCTCGATGTCCCGTTCTCCGTGATGCCACCACCGTCTTGAACGCTGTGCCGCCATCCAAGTAACGCTTCGTTCCGTCCTGCCCGATCCCGTCCCTCCCAAGAGCTTGGGCACCACCACCATCAGATTCCCGTTGTCCTTAATTCCACTCATCTCGTTCATCTCACCCAAAGCTCATTATCTTGATGTGTGTCGTTTGTGTGTGCTCTGCGATAGCCCTACATTGTCTGATCTGAGACATTCGCTGTCTACCAGCCACATTCCATCCCACATCTTCAGCAACGGCGCCGTAAACCTCACTTCCCCGTCATTCTCTCGCAATAGGAAGCCAACCGGTCGCTTCATCCTCTAGTCGCGGCCACTATCCGCCCGTACACCCTCGGGCAACCTCGTCTGCCATGTCAGCAGACTATCACCCCCCGTCGGTCGACGACGCCATTCTTCCCGACAGCCCACCACCTCAGACGTGGCTGGCCTCGGGTCCGGGCGACGGGCTCGCTCGTAGTGACTACGCCGCTCCAACGCCGGCCATCTCGGCGACGCACACCCCAACCGCCAGCGATAACGCTTCCCAAAGTGGTCACATGCCAGTCGGCGACAACTCACCACCCGCGCGATCGCGCCCGAGGAGCGCGACAGTCCGCCGGACATCGTCTCAACCTGTTTTTGCTCTGCCAGCGGAGCAACAAGATACTCATCAAGCTGCCATGAGCGCCGACGACGACGAGACCCAAGCTGCCGACCTGGAATCCTCCTCTGACGAGACCGTGGTCCAAGACACCCTCGACGAGGAATTAGATGACGAGAACTTGTCCGAGTGTCCCGCCTCACCTACCTCACACCACACCAACTTCTCCGCCCTCACCGGCAAGACGCACGGCTCCGGCAGCTCCAGTGGCAGCGGCTCGACCATCACCCAGTCCTCCTGGCCCCCGCGACGACGAGGCAGCGACAGGTCGCGACAGCACGACCGCTCCCAGTTCAAGCTCCGCCGCCGCAGCCGGTCTCCGAGGCTCCACCAGCCTCAACCTCAATATCAGCCTCACCCCCAGCTTCACCAACAGCAACCTCTTCAACACCACTACCAGCAGCAGCAGCCCGCCCTGGCCTACCTTGACCAGGACTCCCCTAACATCACCCCCGAGGCCATCCAGCGCTCCGTCGAGCAGGCTTACTGGAGGATGCCCGACACCGCGAGCTTCCAGTCCCCCTCCGCCCGGAGCACCTCCTCGACGTCCAGCAGCTTCCAGAGCGACGTCTTCTCCGAGCTCGACCATGAGACGGACCGGAGCTCCTCGCCCGACCACTCCGCCTACGGGGATTCCCCCTCCCTCCCCGGGAAGTTCGTCGACGTCTCGCAGCAGCAATATCGCGCACAACAACACGCAGAGCAGCAACACCAACAGCAGCACATGTACCAGCGCAACTACGGCACCCCCGAGATGCCCCGCGGCAATGCGAACCTCCCTCACCTACCTCCCAACGCCCTCCAGCCGCGGCTGCCGGGCATGCACCAAGGCCACCCCAAGCACCTCCCGAGGGCGGAGAAGCTGCCCCTAACGGGATACGAGCTGATCGCCTCGAAGCTGTGCGCGGGGGACGCAGACCGGTCGAGCATCAAGCCCATCTACCGCCGCTTCGAAGCCCTGAACCACCGGCTACTCCTCCACCTTCAGGACGAGCTCGCCGAGCTGGAGGAGCAGCTTCACCGCCTCGACACGGCCGACACCCAGACCCGGCGGATGCAGAACTGCATCCTCCCGGCCTCGCGGAGGCAGGAGGCCCTCACCGCCGGGGAGCTGCAGTGGCACAAGACGGATGTGCTGGGGAAGATCGGATACAAGCTGGGGCAGTACAGTAAGCCTCCCCCGTGAAACCCCTCTCAAGCTTGTACAAACTAACATCACCGCAGACCACGTCCTAGCCTCCTTCAAAGACACACAACACCTCCCCGCCCCGGAGCAAAGAGACATAGACTACTACCGCGCCTACCTAGCAAACCACGACCCTATCGTCGAGATCGAGACGCGCTTCCTCGATCCCGCAGATGACCTCGTCTCCCTCGCCCGGCCGCCGTCCTCCCGCGGCGCGGATGACGAACTGCGCACGCCCATGCCCCGCAAGCCGCAGAAGCAGCACTTCCTCCTCACGGGCACGAAATCAGAGCGCCTGCGCAGGGTTCTCGCGTTTTTGCTGAACAGCTACGCGCTCCACGTCGCCCTCGCCTTCGCCGCCGCGTTCCTGCTGCCCATTCTTACGTTTGCCGTGATCCCGGGGTATGTGGGCCGCATGGCTGTCGTTCTGCTCGTTGCTGTGGGCGTTGCGCTGGCGGTCGTGCAGGCTGGGTTGTTTGGCGCGGGGAAGGATCGGACTGCGTCGCAGGCTGCGACGGAGGGGCTTTTGGTGTCGGGGATTTATGTTGGCGTCATGGCTGTCGTCGCTGGGATTTTTGGAAGATCTTTGTGAGGGTTTTGCCTTTTTCGGTAGTTATGGGTTCTGTGGTATTGGATTTATGGAGGGATGGCGTAGAAGATACCCTTAGAACGAACTTTCCTTCCTTTCAGTTCCTTTTCTTTTCTCGGGAGGGTATTTGAAGCCCCAAACAGAACTTGATTTGTCCTTCGACAGACTCATATGCTGGGCACGCTCGTGATTTTGGCGGGTTGTTTGAGCTTCTCGAAGAGAAGTAGTCCCACCCGTCCCCGGCATAGCAGTTCGTCAACCGCAACACACATTCAAGACATGCCCGACGCATCGTCTCGTCGTCTGTCACCTCCATCCCCGAGCGTCGGTAACGTATTCTTCCCTCATGTACCTCATATGGCAAGACCGGAGGTCGACATAGAGGCTCTGCCAACCTGCCCAGAGTGAATCTCGGGGAATGGCTCCTTTACATCGGCCATTACCTGTGCTGGCACGAGCGTGCTGGGGTGGCTGCATGTGGTCACTCTTTCCGGCTTATCCAGCAGACTCTGGATTCGGACGATTTTGCTTTGGGCGGAGGCTCCCTGCAGCGGAATGTCGGATTTGTAGAGGGATGGCATATAAAGATACTCTTAGAACGACTTCTTTCTTTACAGTTCCCAGGAGGGTATTTAAAGCATCCAAGCTGAATTCGATTTTGTCCTGCCACACATCTGTCCTGCACAAAACTCATTGCCAATTTTTCGACAGTCCTGACCGCTCGTCTGGTAGTTGACCCCGTCTCCGCCACGGCTCTTCGTCAAACCACTTCATCTCCATGCCCACCTTGACGCTCGTCTCGTTGTCCGTCACCTCCGTCCCCGAGCGTCGACGACGTATTCTCCCTCCGTATGCGAGCCGAAGACGGTTGTCCTGCAGATCATCTCATTCGTCGTCGACGTTCTTGGACGCCGTCGCTTGCAACAGGAGCAAGTTGGGCCCATCGTGTACATGGTCTACACACGGCCTGGCGACGGCAAAATTGCCGGTCTTTGCCGTTCGAATTCGATTCGTCCCGAATCTATCGAGCTTTTTACAGGATGCAGCCTGCGTGGGATGGGATTTTTCCAGGATTGCCGCAGGATATAAAAGGCGATGGGTTCTGACGATCGAGGTGTGCCAGGACACAGACCCATGAATGCGGCGTCCATAGCTGCGATCCGAATGGCATCTAGCTGAACATCCTCCCCTCTTCAATGAGGTGTTGTTCCCAGTCCAAGGATCTTTCGAGAGGCACGTTGCTCTCAGATCACGAACCGTCCTCTTTCCCCAGCGCTGCTGGTGTCCGTCACCTCTCGCGCCGTATTCGTATCCATATCCATCGATCGCTGCGGAGCTTCGATATCACTCTTTTCGAAGGCCGCGAAAGCTGTCGACGGAATTTCCCAACACGGATTCCTGGTGCAAAGCGAAAGATGCCAGTTCCACTGGAGGTTCTGACCAATCCGGATACCACCGAGCAGATTCGGCGATGGCCCAGTCGACATGTTGTTTTAAGACTGCGGTACTGCTTAAATAGTGCTTGACGCGGAATACGTGCTCTTTGTATCATTCATGATGCACTGCGTGGACTCCTTGGACAGTTGAATGGACGAGGCCGGATCAGACCACGACGCAGGGGGGCTAAGGCTAGAGGACTTTACTTGGACAGCCTTGCAGACAGCTTCGCAGACGGCTGAGCTCTCCGTGTATTTCTCTAGTTGAAAGTCGCTTCTGTGCGCTATGTCTTCTTCGTCGGTAGGCTATGTAATACTTGCATCTCACCCATCCACCGCATTATCATGGACCTTCGTCTTAGATAGATGTAGAACCTCGGCCCTGTTACCAGACGCTCGCGTTGTGTTTATCTGGCCAGGATGCCACATGAAACCCGCCGTCTTCCCACGGCCACCGCGACGTTTCATTTCAGGTAGGATACATATGACACGCCTCGATCACCAGCAGGATTGCCACTGGCGGAACATCTACCGCAGCTAGCGTTTCCGTCTCATTAAAATGGCAGTTCTTACGAATATTTGTGGTGCTCAGATTGTGTTACAAACTTCTTTGAGAATTTTAAAGAGCATCTCTCACTTTCATCAAAGTTGACGGTCAAGTAGTTCAAGAAAACATATCAGTCGGCCGTCCGTGCCGTTCGTTGATCTCTTTCTAGATGTGTTCGAAGTTCTTCATGCAACTGCGACCCTCTAAAGCTTTTTAAGGTTACGAGAGCTCTTGAAATCCACCATAGATGTCCTCTGAAGTCTGTTGATCAGAAAATCCAGCGTTTGCAACTCCACGGCTCTGGGGAAGGGTCGTTTGAGTCTCTCTGGAGGCCTCGAAGAATGACCTGTACGACCACGCTCGAGGGATACCTTACGCAGAAAATGAAACATCCAGATCCTCCTTTATAATACCCGTGTCAGACTCAAATGTATAAGTAAAAGTCTCAGCTGCTCCGAGGAAGGAACGTTTCTGGGGCGAAATCTGAGCTCTGCGGGGGGTATATATTGTGCGTACCCTGCTCTTCTATCGAAAACCCACGACAAAGCGTTTTGTTCTATTCCGATTTCGAGGTGAAGTTTCACAGCTTCCATCGTCACGAACTCTTGCAAGACGGGACTCGAAATTTACGGAGTGTTCCATTTGCCTAGGTTACTGTCTGCTACAATACAGGCGACGTCGTCCCTCATCCTCAGCGTCCATCACTCGCAGCCTAGCCTCTCCTCTGCGCATCGTATCGATCCATCCCCGCTTACATGGAAAGGGGGGTGTCGAGGCCGATGGGGCCCATGAAGTTGTCCCAGTCGCGGCGGTTGAACTGCCAGCAGGCTACCTTGAGGAGGGGGTGGATGGGGTTACGCAGGCCCCAGCGGTCGCCGTAGCGGTCCTTGTTCTCGTCGTGGTAGCGACTGAGCTT
The DNA here is from genome assembly GCA_014235945.1 of Colletotrichum plurivorum. NCBI lineage: Eukaryota > Fungi > Ascomycota > Sordariomycetes > Glomerellales > Glomerellaceae > Colletotrichum > Colletotrichum plurivorum. The sequence continues at coordinate 49,502 of WIGO01000118.1, forward strand.
CTCATCGGCGGCGCTGGGGCCGGCCACGGTTAGCAGAAACATCGCGTTCGGGGGGGGCTGATTGTTCAACGCATAAGGAGTGAGGATGTGGTCGGGCGTCGTAGGGAAGACGCCGGTGTCGCCGGGGCCATCGCTGCTGTCGACACTGGCGAAGAGCTCATTGATGTCGTCAGAGGAGAGGGAGTGGTCGTCGATCTGGTCCTCAGCGGGAGGGTTGGTTATGCCGTAATGCCCCTGGACGTAGGGATGCATAACCCAGGCAAGGCGGGAGCCCGAACGGACGCGCTCGTGGTCGGCGTGCTTCCAGAAGCGCTGCTGGCGGAGGCGGGCCTCGTCCCAGAAGACCCAGCCGCAGCGGCGGAAGCCCTCGATGCTCTTGGCGCTGGCGTTCTTGAGGAGGCGCCAGCCGAGGTTGGACTGATCCTCGCGCTTGCCCGGGTTGAGGCCGAAGTAGACGACGGGCTCGTTGTCGGGGCCGTCGCCGTCGTCACTTCCGTTGTCATCCTCCGTGTTCGGAACGACGGCGCCATGGAGGTGGACGGCGAATTCCTCGTCGGGCTCGACCCAGAGTTGGTTCGGGTCCATGCCGAAGTACTGCGCCTGCTCGGGGGTGGCCATGTTGGCGAGGAGGTCATCCTGGTTATCGCGGAGCCAGTAGACGTAGCGCCAGGGGCTGCAGCTTAGGAGCTCGTGAAGATGGTCCAGGCCGAAGGTTGCAATCTGCTTCACGAAGGTCGACTGGGTCTCGACGTCAAGGAAGGGGAACTTGCGAATGGGAGCCTCGACACCAAGGCAGTTGCGCATCTTGAAGTCGATCTTGAAGTTGACATGGAAGGGACCCTGGATAGGGGCCACCGCCGGCTGCTGGTGCCAGGGAAAGTCCCCGCGGAGGATGGCGTAGGCCTGAGTGATGGAGTCGCGGGCCTCCTCGACGGTGCCGGCGCCTCGGATCCTGTCCGCCCTGGCGGCCCAGCCCGCCACGAAGCGCGGGATCTCGGCCATGTACTCGCGCACGAGGAGGAGGTGCAGGTCGAGGACGTACTTCTGGACGCAGGTGATCTCCTCCACCTCCCAGGCATCGAAGAGCTCGGACAGGAGGTCTTTTTGCTCGGCCATGCTGTAGAGCTGCGTGCCGGGGCGGGCCTTGATGACCTTGCTCATGATGTCGAAGCGGCAAAAGGCTCGGAGGAGACGGACGCGCTCAGCGGGGTAGAAGTCGGCGAGAGGGCCGGCGGGGACGAGGGTGTGATACTGTGAGGTAGAGCCGGTGGCCACGCCACGTGAGGGGTGAGACCAATCAGGGAAGCGCAGCTGAAGGTGGCCGTCAAAGATATCCGCGTTCTTGTGAGCAAAGTCCCTGGCAAACGGGACGACAATGCGCTCGAGGTAGTGAGCGGCCTCGATCTTGTCAAGCTCAGACATCTTAGAGATAAGATCTCCGTTACGCCACTTGGTGAGGTGAAGCTTGACGGCGGCCTTCTTCTCGTCGTCGGCGAACTGGGCAAGGTTCGGAAAGGTAGTAAAGGCGTGGGCATCGGGAAAGACTTGGGAGATGACGTCCGGGCCGAGCTCGCTCTCTAGAAGCTGCTTAGCAAGAGGGAGACTGGCGCGGTACATGGCGGCGGAGTGGGAGCAAATGTTGAGGGCATCCTGACGCCCGATGTTGTTCAAGATATCCTTTCGGATCTCGATGGGGAGGGTGGCGAGGACATCGCCAGAGCGCTTCTGGTCGGCCATAGGGGTGACAGGAAGGAGAAGTGTCAGGGGTTTGAGGGGCAATGGGGACGAATTTGATGAAAGTGTCGTCTAGCCTTCTCAGTGATGAGAAGCTGAAGGCCAGATGATGATCATGATGTTTCGATGCTCAAGCAAAGACAAGTCGAAGATTGACTTGGCTGTGTCCAGGCAGCTTTGGTTGTTGTGTTTGTGTTTGTGTTTGCGAGCCCTAGCCAACAGGAAACGAAAAAAGGGCGGTGTCTAATGGAGCGAGGCGAAATGTTTCGAGGAAGGAGCTCGAACATTGATGTCTGCCTAGCTTGTTTACCTGTCCTTGAAACCGATTTTTCTCATTGGCTGGTTGAGTTTCTCTGAATTCACTGATTTGATTCTTTTCATGACCGTCAGTTTCTCCTTAGTGTCTCTGAAAACAGAGATTTTGAGTGCCCTGACCGTGAGGAGGTGAGTGCATCGGCCCCCATTAAGGAAAGGCCCAGAGACAACAGGGGACCTCACCCAGCCAAAGAAAAGTGCCCCAGCTCTTTCAAGTCTCACACAAGACTGAATGTGGGTTTTTTGAGTTGTGTACGCTCTTCATGAGTTGCCTTCGCTCTTTGCGAGTTGCGTATGCTCTTTGTGAGTTTTGCTGCCTGAAAGGCTCATTTGACCTTGGGTTGTAGCAATCTCTCCAAACAGTGTTTTCCTTCTACTGGAATCCCATTCTAAGCCTACATTTACTGCAGCATACTCCTTCCACTTAAAGATCTCTGAGTTTCCAGGCTGTATATTCCGCTCTCGTCTCTTTAGTTTTCTGGGCCAGGGGACAATGTCCTCTTCTCTGCTCTCACGCTTTGATTTCCCTGGCGGGGAACTGGTGCTCTCTTTATGCTCTCGCTGTCTTAGTTCACTGGATTCTGGAACGGTATTCTCTGCTCTGCTCTCGCCATCTTGATTTACTGCATAAAGGGACAAAATTCTGCTCTGCTCCCACATCTTTGGTTCCCTACACAGGGGATGGTGGTCCCTGTTTGCTTTGCTCCAGCTGTTCTAGTCTAGTCAATGGAGGGACAATGTCCTCTGTCTTGCTCCCACTGTTCTAGTCCAGTCATTGTAGAGATGGTACCCTCTACCTTGCTCTCGCTATCAATTCTAGTTCAGTCAATGGTGGGACAGTGCCCTCTACCTTGCTCCCGCTCTCCCCAGCTCACCACCCAAGGGAGGCGGGTGCCCTGAACTCAGGATCCCACTCGCCCCTTGTGTCAAACAACAGCCAACCCCCAGTCGGCCAATCACAAAATTCAGAGCTACAGTATTTAATTTTACTCACACGATGTATTTTTTCCTGCACCCGCCTTTTTTGTATGTCCAAAAGTAGCTAGCACCGTGCCAGTCCCTCCACACCCGCACTGCAATCACTCCTCCTCCTCCTCTACCCTATAAATACCCTTCCTCTCCTCGCAAATCTTCCTTCCTCGAAACTTTTTCTCTTCTTCGCCAACTTTCTCTTTTGCAAAGCAGCACTTGCAAGCCTTTCCGAGCCACCCACTCAACCTTCAACCGTCTCTCCAACAAGTACGTCTTCTGTTTTCCTCATCTCTTCCCTCTTTTCGTTTGCTTACCAGCTTCAGCCTTCATTCACTATGTACATCAACAACATCGTCGCTTCGGCCATCTTGGCCTTCACTGGCCAGGCCATGGCTATTGAGTACGTTCAACATTTCGGCGTCACCGGTAAGTCTCCCCTACCATGGCATTGCCAACCACACGAGCTAACATTTCCATCCAGCCTCGGTCCGAGAGCCCATTCTCACCACCATCACGACTGACGAGGGCTTTCCCTTTTCCAAGACTGGAACCATTGCCACCCCCGTCGGTGAGTCTCATCTTCTCTGCCTCCTCAACACTCAGCAACTGACAACATCTCCAGTCCTCCAGAGCGAGGTTTGCAGCGTGAGCACGATCTCCGTCTGCGAAATGATTCAACTCACTTCCGTCATCGAGACCACCTCTGCTACGCAAACTGCTCCCATGACCACGGCCGTGGTTGACACCATCGTTTCCACCAGCGTCGCTGAGGTGACTTCCACCTCTGCCCTCGACACCACCTCGACCTCTGTCGAGACCGCCACCCAGGCCACCCAGGCCACCCCGACCCCCTCTTCTGGCGGCCAGAAGACTGAGATGGACGTCTTCGGCGTTCTAGCGGGCGTTGCCGCCTATATGATCATCTGATCTCCTGTTCTGGGCATCTCGGGCGTCCGCTTTTGCATCGCTCGTCGGAACTTTGGCATCACCTCTTGGAGTTCCTCGGCCCGAATCAGGACTATGGCGGAAGGGACGGATTGGTATCGACTCAGTGGTTCACATAGATAGCTTCGTTTAGGACATCACAGTCCACAGACATCAGTATCGCAGAATCAGAACCCAGTAACTACGCATGTCTTTTCCCTTTCTCAATCGTGAATGTGCGCTTGCGCGAAGGCATGCGCTGAAACGAGACGGCGGCGGCGGCAGCCGGCGCAGAACCTATCGTCAGATCTCCGCGAACTATCGCTGCGAAAAGATTATCCAATGTCTCCCTTCGCCCTCGTCTCCCGTCATGCCCATCGTATCTCGCATGCTCCCGCGCTCCCCGCGTCTCTCTCATCTCTCGCAGCCGTCCCCATCTCAAGTTATCACATTCAGCCATCCTCGCTGCTTTTCCGATCTTGATTTGGTGGCGATGAGACAGGAAATAGATGCCATGAACGACCCTGCATGCGACGAGCCAAACAGATGCAAGATCGCCCTACTTATACGCTATTCGCATTCTACGCGTCTCCCTCGTCATTCGCCATTCCCCCCATCTCGAGCTTTCTCGCCCAGTCTTCATCGCTCGCAAATTCGAGAGAGCAGTCGAACCAACGCGATTCGCTTCCCTTTGTTTTGGGGCCCTGTGGTGCTGTCTTTCAGGTGCTCCGAGACTCGGGCCGTGCTCCGACTCGGTGGTCGTCCAGCGAATGGAAGCTCGGAGTGGGTCTCCGGAGCAACTGGGGCCGAGAGGCTCGGTGCACACCGGCCTGAAAGCCGACGTCTGGGAGCTGCGAGAAGCGCCCAGAAAATCGTGGGTCTTTGAGGAGACAGTTTTTTTTTTTTTTTGGTCGGTTTGAGATGATTACTTTGGATTCCTGGGGTTCCTGGGGTTCGACGGATGGCGAGCCGCCGCGAGCTTGGTGGAGCGGTTTGGCAGGGTGCTGCGGTGTTGGCCTGGCGCCATCGTCAGACCGCGTCGCCTTGAGCAGTGGGCCGACGGATTCGACATGTATACTGAATGGTAGGTAGGCGGGAAAGGCTTTCTCAAATCCCGAGTCTTCTGATCAGTCTGTTTGCAGAGCCAACTCCCGAGCGTGAGAAGACAACCCAGCGCGAGCCGTGACGAGCCCGAACAGCCCTCAGCGGTACCCCGCAAGCCTTCCGCGTATGCAAGCACGCCATATTTTCATCGTTGCGCTGAAAGCAATGGCCAAAGATACGGTACTCTGATCAGCAATGCCGCCAACGTTGGCGCTCTCGATGCCTCATGCCCTTCCTTCCTGCACGGGCAAAACCAGCAGCGCTGTGGGGTTTCTCGTCGTGAGCTTCCGCCTTAGAATGAGTCGGTTCAGGCTTCTGGCAGGAACGGAACTATCACCTGGGTGAGATGTCCGTTCCGGGGGTCTTGATTCTCTGGCTTGGCTTTCTGCTCATACAAAACACATTTCTGCATCAATCATTTCCACGAAGAGGACCACCGAGTCCTCGTCGACCTCAGAAGCGTGGGAGTTTGTCTCTAAAGGCTCGGAAGGGCCGGCATCAGGTGTAAGGAACCGACGTCCCCATCTTTTCGAATGCCAAGATCATCGTCGGTGTTGTTCGTGAGTTTCCTCGCCGTCCGTGAGTTTCGTCTCTGCTTCTCGAGTTCGGTTGGATGCCCCGGAAAGAAACATGTGCTAATCTACGCCGTGAACAGCACTCCTTCTAGACTCCGACCGACTTCTTACTGGCTAGGTTCGATAGTCCCTCGAACACGACCAGCACACCGCGGTCTCCTGCCATCTCATCGACCTCAGCTCGTTTTCCTCAAGATCACCGGAGACTGTGGCGGTTGCAGTACATCACGGGCGAGAGCAGAAGGGAACGAGCTGCGGGGTTCTGGTTACTTGCTAGCGTCTGACGTCTTGGGTCAGAACACGGCCTTCGAAGGGCGAGACGGCAAAAGACGTCTCGAAATGTTGCGTCTACGCCAATATGAGACCATGAAATTCCATGGAAGTCTAACCTTTCAGGAAATCGAGGGGACAATCTTAAAGACCCTTTCCCAGAAAAAGGCCTCCCACTCAGCATCACTTCTATCGCTATCTTTGCTGTTTTCGATATCGTCGGGCACTGCCATCGATGTTGTTCAGAAGATGCGTCGTAGGAAGAGAGTCTTTCTCCTGGAACGCCGACGCCGAGTGCTCTTTCAAGTTTGAGACCTCCCTCCAGGCCCCAGAGAAGAGGAACGAAATAAAGTTGAGAACCCCCGCCTACGAAAGCTGTCCTGCAGAGCGCCGCTGACTCGGTCTCCGGAACAGATGCCCACGCCTAAGATGCTCAAGGCGCGAAGCGAGCGGCTCAGGACCTCGAAGCAAAACCCAAAAACCCCCGATCAATGCCGAACGGGGCATCTTGCAGGCGGCGATGATGAAGGGGCCTGGGAGAGAGGGGGATACGGACCACGCAAGAACGAGAGTCTTTCATCTTGATGGCGAAGACGTCGGGATGGCAATACGACAAGGCTGGGGGCTGTGGTCGTTTTCGAGGGGAACGGGTGCATCCAATCTCTCGCGATGGTTATGGAAAACAGGGCTTGTCTGGGGTAAGAAGGCTTGCACGTGCCCTCTGGCGACGGGGAGACATGTTCTATCGTGTTGGAAAGGCTAGAGGCTCAAGGGAGAGCATGAGGATAGAGAGAGACGGAAGCACAGGACCGCGTGACAACAACAGTGACCTCCATGCTGTGAATGCTTCTAGGTAGAGGCAACAACCCATCCTCGTCACGTCGTATATACACACCTCCCCCAAATCTATCATCAAATCTAACAGCATCAATCATAACATCATACCTAATTAGGCCTCCCAACACCCTCCCCCCTCCTCCGTTCAACAACCTCACAAACCCACCTCCCCCTCTCACACCGTCCCCCCTCCTCCCAAAACCAAACGACCTCCAACCCCCCCAACAACCCCCTGACCTTCCTCCCCAAACTCCCAGCGATCCCCTTAACGCAGACCTCCCTCATCGCACCCCTCTGCACCCTCCCCAACCGTCGTTCCGTCACAAGAAAACGTTCCATGACGCCTAGAGTCTGCCAGGACCAGGTATTCTCCCCATAAGCCATCAAATCCGTCTCATGGTACAGCTGTCGACACACGGGACCTAGGAGGGTCATTCCGCGAGAAAGAACGTGACGGGGCCGGTAGCGCCAGGGGTTCGCGGGGGGATGGAGAGCGACGCAGTGGAAGGACTGGCTGCGCGGGTCGTGGAGCACGTGGATCCGGCGGGAGGAGAGCAGGATGCGGTAGATTTTGTTGCGGATCTCGGGGGGGAGGCGGAGGAGGGGGGAGAGGAGTTTGTTCAGGTCCCATCTGTTTCGATTCCCTGGTCAGCTACGGCGTCTCTTGTGTCTTCGGGAGGCAGGTCAGAAGTGTCTTCGTCCCCAGGAGAATGAGAGATGGACAAAGGATGGGAGGGATTCGACGACTCACAGCTCGGCTTCTCTCGAGCCCCGCTCCGGGAGGTATCCGAATACGCCATGTCGTTTTCCCTTTCCATACGTCGCGGGATGCATAGACCAAGGGAGGAGGGAGGGGGGTTGCCGCCGCGATGTCAGGTACGACAAAGTGCAGCGTGGGCAGACGTTGAACTCGACGCGGTGACAGCCGCGGTCGGAGGGGGGCGAATTAGGCTGCGCGATCTCCTGGACCGGTCCGTGCCCTGGGGAACCCTTGCTCTCGCGGTTTACCTAATCTTGAGCATCACCACATCATCACTCGACGAACTCATGACAAGCAATCCCGGACAAGATGGAGGTATCGTCAATATTAACAGACAGGCTATGCCGCCAATGCACCACGCTATATAATTTACAGCCCACCTACGCCGCCACGTCCGCGCTCCGGTGCGTGCAGGCGGGACACCCCTCCCGGATCCGGTCCTTCAGCAGCCGCGCGTGCGTCACCTTCGCGCCGACCCGGTACCCCGTGCGGAGCGACTCCTCGCTGCCCAGCCCGTAGTCCGTGTCGACCTTCCTGCCGGGGTACAGCACCTCCAGAAGGTGCGACAGGTGAAAGACGTGCCCGCACGCGAAGCCCACCAGCGTCTCCATCTCGTAGTCCGTGAACGGCTCGTGGCACTGCGCGCAGTGGCCCGCCTTAGGGGCCTGGTGCGTGTGGCCCGGCTGCTCCGTCTTCGTCGGCAGGAACTTCTCTTCCACCTCGTCGGCGTGGACCGGGGGGTGGACCACGTCGCGGACGTGGAGGTCCACGTGGTCCGTCGACTGCGCGACGACTTCGAACTTGATCCCCTTGCGCTGCCCGCTGCGCAGCTCGTTTTGCGCCGCCGCCACCTCGCTGCGGAGCACCTTTGCGACGCCTGAGCTGATGCTGTGCTGGATCTCGTGCTCCTTCATGATGTGCTTGAGGCCTTCGCGCAGGCCCTCGATTTCGAGACCCTCGGGAATGCGCCGGACGAGCTTGATGGGGTTGATGGCCGTGCCCACCTCCTCCAGCAGGCCGCGGATGAAGCTCGGCTTGTCCATGCTATAGTCCAAAAGATCCTCCCACAGGTCGGGGTCGTCCTGCTGCTTGGCAAAGTCGATGGCCTTCTTGACGTCCTTGAGGCGGTCGATGATGAGGTAGAGCGCGCGCTTCATCTGGCCCGTCTTGGAGTACAGGTAAACCAGCTCGTCGTCGTACCTGTACTTCTCGCACTCTTGAACCGCCTAGTCATTGTTAGCGACGCCCAGCACAGAACGACAGTCCCGGCATCGGCATACCTTTTCAAACGCATAGGACGTCGACGACTTTAGGAAGCTCATCAGCAGCGAGCTGTCGTACTTGGCAAATAGCTGGACGGTCAAGTCGGCGAAGTCGTCGACGAGCGATTGGCTATCCATCAGCAGCCTGTCCCGCGTCTCGCCCGAGTGCTCCGCGATACCCTCGCCCTTGTATAGCCCGCGGAGGTAGAAGAAGAGGTACAGGGCGAGGTTCTTCTCCTGGAGCTGCGAGACGACCACCGAGGGCTTGACCAGACCGTGCTGTGCCTCATCCACAAGCAGCGTTATGGCCTCGGACGTGGCGGCTTCGTAGTCGGCCGGTCCCAAGAACTCTTGGTTCGGTGGGACGCGCAAGCCGATGAAGCTGGGTATGTCATCGGCGACTGCTTCGGCGAGGTGGTTGTCGCGAATCAGGCGGAAGGCAGAGTCTGCGTCTTGGAGCTTGATGTAGCACTTGAGCGACTCGCGGAAGCGCCCATTCGCCTCGTGCAGCCGTGCCAGCAACTCCACGACGATCTTCCAGTCGCGGCCCTTCTCGCCCCCTTCGACACTGTCCTCGCGAACGTCGCGGTACTTGAGCTGGTTCTCGAGCGCCGTCGTGACGGTCTTGATGTCGAAGAGGTCCGTCGACCAGCGGTCCAGCAACTCCCTAAATCGCAGCTTGTCCACTTGAATGTAGTGGTTGAGGACGACTTCGTAGATGGTGCCTGGGATGGGTGGGTACATCGGCTCGGACGGGATGTAGTTGGTGATCTCGTCAAACTTGTCGGCCCCCGCGAACGTCCAGACCCATTTCTCCCACCGCTCGGATGAGCCGAGGACCTTGCCGCAAATCCTTCCGGCCTCGGCCCAGTTCCCGGCTTCGATGAGCTCGCGCACCCACAGCTCGCCGATTCTCCTCTTTTCCTTGATCGCGGAGGAGTTTGGATGCCTCGCCAGTCCCGTCGATCCCATGACAGATGAGCCGTCGTCGTACAAGTCGTCCTGGCTGCCGTGTTGATTATCCGGCGTACTTGGAACGAGCTCGTGGAGGTTTTCGGGGGGTGATGCCATTATTTCGGGGTGCTCATCCAACAACTCCCAAGCCTTTTGGTACTCTTGATGCTCCAGTAGCCAGCCCAAGTGGTCGCCAAGATCCCGCTTTGTTGCGAGAATGAAGTCGAAAGGACTGTGAACAAACACCTTGACACCCGGCTTGATGAGATTGGGGTGCACTGTCTGCGAGGTTTGCCTGCGTGCGGCACCGGCCATGCTTGGGACAGAAACATCGTCGCCGCTGTTCCGGCTCATGATGCTTGCACCGGAGCTGAAGAGCGTCCTGGGGTTGATGGCCGCGTTCCACATGTCGGAGCCAAACCCTGCGATGGCGTCCAGGGCTCCCTTCGAGGCAGACACTGCCGATGCAGCATTCTGAGCGGGCAGTACTCCCAGGTGATAATCGCCGGACGATAGCCTCTCGTACCTGCTCACGCTGAGGCCATCTTTGTCGACTTCGGCTTGCGACGTGAGGTCGATCAACCGAAGCTCGGGAGGGAGATGGTTCTGGCGTCGCTTGATGCCGCCGGATGGCTCGCTGCCCGTAGACGTCGTAGACAGCTTCGACTTGTGGCCCTTCCCGGCGGGGGAGTCGTCGTCGTCTTCGTCCTCGTCGTCTGGTAGAACATACGCTAAAACAAGGAGGAGATTTTGGGTATATAACGAAATTCCAGAAATGATACAGTCCATACGGAGGCTGTCGGGTGTTAGTTGTGCCCCAGAATTGAGTACAATCGAGCGAACTTACTGTTTTGCGATCTCAGCGCGACCGATCGACCTCTCACCTCCGCGTTTCCCAGCCACAAGGCCACCGGGATGAACATGAATGATCCATATTGTACCTCCCCAGCCAACCAGTAGTCTTTCAATCTTCTTGGTGCTCGCCAAGGCCTGCTGCCTCAAGCTTTCGGCCGCCGGCGTCGCAGCAACAACTTCCGTCTGGACAGGAGCTGTCTCGTCCGTCTCGACGGCCTGCTCGTCGATCCACTCAGCTCGGCCCTTCCAGACACTGGCCATGGTTTCCCATTCGTCGGTTTGCGGGCGATCGATGTGTCCGATCCGCTTCCACGCGTCATCCGAGTCGCCGCTTTCGAGGTGCAGTTTCGAACGCATAATCTTGACACCATGCTCGTTGAGCCAAACCACATACTTTCCCGACAACGACCACTTTATGGTGCTGATCGTGCCCTCGCCGGAGTGCAGGATGGTGTCCTTGCCCGTGTTCGTTCCCAAGCCCATGCTGCCGAGCCAGCCAGAAGCCGTGGCCGCGGCCGTCCCGACTGTCGTCGACGTGCTCCGACCCGCCTGACCGCCGACCGTCATAATGAGCTGCCCGGCGAGACCACCTGACAAATACGTCCGATCGTTCTTGAAGTCCGGGGACAGCGCCACGGCTTGCACGGGGCGGGCAAAGTTGCGCAACTGGACGTCTTTGCTATCGGTGAGCGAGAAGACACAGACGTTGCCGTCCATGGACGAGGCTGCTACGTGTATGTTGTTCGAGGGCGTGTTCGGGACGGGCGTCGGCTCCTTGGGCCTCCGCGATGCCGCCGCCGGCGAGCCCGACTGCTGGGACGGCGGGCGTCTTGCGACGCTCTCGGCAGCCTCAGCCGCTAGGCGCTGTACAGCCTCCGATCGTGCGGTCGGTAGGGGAGGAGGATACGGGGATATCGAGATGCTCGTGACGGAGGCGGAGTGGGCTTTGTAGACTCGTAGGGATTGGAACATGGGAAGTTGGATTACGTGCTGGGACCGTCAGTGGGAGCCACGGTTGTGGATGCGGACGACCTACGATATTACCGTTATGAGTACCGATGATCTACGCACAGGAGAGTCAGCTTGCGGTAGAACACAAGAAGATGCGCCGTACCATCTTGTCACCGGCTACTAGGAACGAGCTCGTCGCGTCACCGTTCCGGTAGATGGGCCCGAGATGCTGCGTCAAGCGAGCATACTTAAGCCTGGGCTCTTCGTCTTCATCGTCGTCTTCGTCCTCCTCCTCCTCCTCCTCCTCGTCATCATCGTCATCGTCATCGTCATCGTCTTCATCTTCCTCCTCTTCATCGCCGTCATTGTTACCATCATCTCCCTTCCCATCCTCCTTGGTGTCTGCCACCTCGGCCTGCTTCTCCGCGCTCGGCCCCGCTCCGCCCTCGGATGCTGTGACTGCATCGCCAGCGTCCAACTCCGATTGGGGCTCCTTGCCCTTCTGCAAAGCGCTGGAAGCTTCGGGCGACGGACTACGGGGTTCGCGCTCGGTGTCGGAATCCTCGATGGCGGGCTTCGTTTGGGCCTCGACCGGCTGGGGAGGGACGTCGGTCATTGTGCCAAAAATGCCGTCGACGTGGGCAGTGGCATGGCTAGCCGGCGGTAATGGGAGGCTCTGGCGTCTCTGTGTCGAGTCGTCGTCACGGTTGAGGGGGAGGAGGAGGTGGTGTGGGTGGGCGCGGAGGAGCAAAGGGCAGAGAGCTCTCGACCTCAGATACGCTACTACCTTACCTTCAGGTACCTTAAGCTTCCGCTCGGTGTGGTGCGGTGAGGTGCTGCCGGTTCCGCTACGTCACGAGGCGCGGCGGTACGTACACTATCGATGATGGGAGCTGTTTCTGCAAAGAGAAGTACCTAAGTACCTACCTATGCTGCTCCTCAGCAAAGTACCGAAGTACCTCCGTACTGTTGCGCCGTGTCTTGTGCCCTGGAAGCTGCCTCCAATCACGGCAGCAGGGTGAGATGCCCCTCCCCCACCCCAACCTGGAAGACACCTCTAAAAATTAGTGGGCTGAACCTTGACCTAGGCGCTGGGCGGCAGGTGCACTGTAGCAACAATTGCTGGGTGAGTGCTGTCTAGGTAGCTTCGCGTCTGGCCGCCAGAACCGCGACTCCGACGAAAAGATCATCACCGACGACAGCCGAACAACCCACGCCCACGAACACGCACCGCAGCCCGCTGCTGTGATGGCCTTCCTGCCCTCCCGTCTCCCCGCACACATCGCGACGTTCTGACCGGGCATTGCTCTGCGCATCCCCGCGCCTGCGCGAGCGCAATGGCGTCCGTCAAGTCTCTGGGCCTGCACCTGCCGAGCGGCCTGCAAAACACACCGCACGAAGACGCCCCGCCGACAACATACACCTGGGAGATCGCCACCGACCCAGACCATGACGAGTACGAGGACGGAGGCGAGGTCGAGGACGAGCTGTTGGTCACCAAGGATTGCGTCGTCTGGAGTCGCGGCGGCGTCTTCCGCAAGTCGTACAAGTTCGACCTCGAGAAGGAACCCATCGTCCACGCGCTTCTCGCCTCGTTTCCCACCTCCGACCACGATACCAAGAAGGATGCAAAGAAGGGCCCGCCGGGCAAGGCCAATGGCCCTCGCCGCCTGTCACGAGCATTGGTCGTCTTCCTGCGCACCCAGGCACACATCTACTTCCTCTCCGGCACGAGCCATGTCGTCCACATGCCCTTCGAAGTCGAGGCCGCCTGCGCCGCGCCGCAGGGCATCATCATGCAGCGCAAGCAGCGAGGCGACAGTAGCGCCCCCGTGTCTCTCAAGTTCCCGAAAGTGCCGCCCAACTCCTTCGTCTCCTCGCAGATCACCGTCACGTCCCCGCGAAGCTCGCAACACACCGTCTTCTCCGTCGAAGGCCTCAACAAACCCAAGTCCTTGCCTCTGAGGCTGGGCTCGACGTTGGGAAGCATGTGGGAGCCGCCTCTGGAACAGCCAGACTCGCACTGGCCGCGCTTGGTGTGTCTTATGGACCCTCTACAAGACCTGGGTCTCGTCGTCACCCGCCCCGAGGCTGGGACCCGAGAAAAGAAGGGGAAGAGCTCGCCAAAGTCGCCATACTTCCTCGACCCTGCCGAGGAGATTTTGCACGTCGAAGAAATCAAGCACCCCGGTGCCCCCAAGACGAAGAACCTGGAGCCCCTGATACTGGCCGTGACCATCAACCGAGAAGCTAGCACGTACGCCGTGTGGAGGATGACATACATCAAGAACGAAGACCCCTTCATCGGCCGCCTCAAGAAGGATAAGAGCCGAGCCGAGCGTCGTCGCAGCTCCATGCAGCCCAACTTCGCGAGCGGTGCCTCGACGCCGGTCCAGACCAACTTCCGCGAGAGCTTCGGCGCCCCTCTTCCGGGGAAGCGATCGCGTAAGAGCGAGAAGGTTGAGAAGCTTGAAAAGGTGGAAAAGCCCCTGGATCTGGTCTCGTCGCTGGATTTCGAAAAGGATACGGGCACTAACCGGAGGCAATCCCGTCGTGTGAGCTCGATGCTCGCCCGTGCCGATCTCTCGGCCTCGCAAGAACGGTCCGTCTTTGCCGACCAGCCCCTCAACCCAAACCTCGTCGGATCCAAAGGCAGCCAGGGTCCCAGGCACAGCGGTGGCTACGGATCTTTCAACCACAATCAGACGATCCATCCGAGCCTCGGAAGCCTCCTAGAAGCACCCATCGACGGCTTGCTGGAGGAGCTCAAAGCTGGCGGCGACTTCGAGGGTTTCCACAACATGGGACTTGACGATCACGTCTTTGATGGACTTACCCAGGAAGTCATGTTCACCAAGATTCAGACCATTTCCCTTGATAATATCAACGTGCGGTATTCGCTGTCTAAGCAACCCGCGCGCGACCATTGCAAGGTGTTCATCTTGACGGCCCCCCAGTTCGCCGTCGACGACCCACTCCGCGGTGAGCTGCTCATCGGCATTCAAGACTCCCTCGATAAGAGGCTGCAGCTTTTGTCTATCGATCTGCAAAGAGGGCCTCGTTTTCTCGTTCCGCCCAAACCCGGCAAGAGCGCCACCTCGGCCGAAGATCCCGTGCGGCTAGCATGCGGCGCTCTTCGACGAGCACACCACGTGGTGGATTCTTGCAAGGTGACGGACGGCGACATCTCGGTCATATTGATACTGTCTGAGGGACACGAGGGCCGCCGAGAGCTGAGCATACAGGCGCCGTGGAGCCAAATCACTCCTATTAACCTCCCCCTCATGTCCTTGGAGAATGTCCGGAGTCTACACTATCGTGGCCGTGTGGTTGACCGAGATGTCCGGCACCGCAAGTCCGAGGCAGTTCAGGTTGCTAATGGCAGCGTTGGAGGCCTTCGGTATTCCAAAGCAAAGGGGGTAGTGGACATGGTCGACAATGAAGACAGACACCATCAGATCCAAATCCAGCTTCAACCTCACAACCCCTTGGTACGCAAGGTGCTAGACGCGTGCCGAAGTATCCTTCCAGCGTCTCATGCTGAGAAGATGTTCCCAGGCTGGTGGCACACCATGATCTGGCTGCGGAGCGAAGAGTTTGAGGTCGCAGACGCCGAATGGTCGGCGCTGGTTGTCCAGCTGCTTGCCATCTACCTGACTCTCGGCAAACCTGACCCTAAGCAGGCGTCATCAGCAAAGCCCGCGAGGGGCAAGCGCCGCCAGCACTCGGGGTCCTTTGGCTCGATTCAAAGCCTTGAGGACTGGAACACGCTGCAACTGTACGAAACCCCCAACGCACTGGCATGTCCAGCCTGGCAACAGACTCGCGGGTGGGAGTGGACTCTTCACGAGGACCTCGAGGACGACCTGGAGAGCAAGGCAAGCCCAAGTCTTAAGGAGTCCAAGTTCATGTCGACGCATATCCAATACGCGAGAGGTTATCTGTCGTCTATCCTTGGGGAGAAGGCCGCCGGCGCCAACGGCTACCTGCCAACGGGGATGCAACGGAGCGCCGAGAACCGCGGCAACGCTGCGTGGAATATCTTTGTGGCTCTCCACCTGCTCCTCGAAGAGCAGAAACTCGAGATCATGACGCCAGAGTATTCGTCGCCCGGCACGGCACAACTGAGGGTGGTCATGTGCCAGATTGCTCGCTGGCTTCGCTGGCATGATTTCGTCGCCATGTACGAGCTCGGTATCCAGGAGGAGCTGGAGCCGCGCTACGACTCGGGTAAGTGTGGTGCCGCGTTCCCATGGGACACTGCTAACTCGGATAGAACTTCACCTCGAGGTTGGTCTTACCCAGCCGTCAGGCGTCGACTTCGACGTCTTCCACTGGATCCAGACCTGCTTTTCGAAAGGCCAATACCACCCCTTCCTCACTCTGGCGAACCTTTATCACTCGCAAACCATGAAGTCTGAGCAAGACTATCTCAAAGACTCGAGATGGGCGGCCATTACCCCAAGAACGCTCATGTTCAAGCGCCTGTTTGAGAAGCTCACGCCCAAGAGCAGTCCAGTCAGCATTGTTGAGGCCATGCATGCCGCCGGCATCAATGGCAGAGTGCTCGAAACCCTCCCCGAGTCAGTCCTTACGCCGTTGAAGGATTCTATTGCCAGATGCCAAGCGCGACCGCCGGCATCGTGGCCGAAAGAGCTGCTGGAGTTGGTCAACCGCGGCGACATCAGCATGGTCCTAGCACCGAACAAGAAGCTCGAGAAGAGCGGTGCCAATATTATTGTAAGCCCTCGACACCGTGACCCGATGCCATACTAACAATACTACTAGACACCAACCCATAATGCGTCGTGGGACTACCGGACCATCTGCCAGAGCGTCGAAGAGTACAATAACGTCGGCTTTGACGAAGGAGAAGGCACCGAGAGACAGGCCGTCATTCGAGCACTCTTCAAGGAAGACCGACGTCTTAACGAGGCGCAGGAACTCTTGTCGACACATCGGTCTCGTGTCGTTCGTCTCGAGACACAACCCGGCTGGTCGGAGAGCGAATACCTCGAGAGGCAGAAGGAGCTCGTATCGAGGATTGCTACCGGCACCTTGGCGATTCCGGCTGGTCGCGCTCTTTTGTACTACAGCCTCCGGTATCCTTTGCTCACGCAAAAGTTCCACGTCGGAGGCTTCAACCTCAACTGCATCGTCCGCCCCGCCAACGTCACGGTCGGGGTCGACAAGGCCATGTTCACGGAAGAAAAGGTCTGCTGGGGCTTCTTCCACCAGGGTGTGGCGGCCGGCCTCGCCATCTCGCCCCAGGCGAAGGGCATCGACACCTCATGGATCTTATACAACAAGCCGGGACAAGATCTTAGCAACCGCCATGCAGGTTTCCTGCTGGCACTGGGCCTTAATGGCCATCTGAAGGGCATCGCGAAATGGGTTGCCTTCAAATATCTTACACCAAAACACACAATGACCTCGGTCGGTCTCCTGCTGGGCCTCGCCGCGTCGTACATGGGCACCATGGATTCCCTCATCACCCGTCTGCTTTCGGTACATGTTACTCGCATGTTGCCTCGCGGGGCCGCGGAGCTGAACCTGTCGCCTTTGACACAAACGACCGGTATTATGGGTATCGGTCTCCTGTACTGCAACAGCCAGCACAGGCGCATGAGCGAGATCATGATGTCTGAGATTGAGCATGTGGACGAGGAGGACGAGGACGACCCTCTGCGGAGCGAATGCTACCGCCTTGCTGCTGGCTTCTCCCTGGGCCTCATCAACCTCGGCAAGGGCAACGACTTGAGAGGTCTGCACGACATGAGGCTTACCGAGAGTCTCGTCACCATCGCCACGGCCACCAAGAAGGTCGAGATGGTCCACGTTCTGGACCGCGCGGCCGCCGGTGCCGTGATGGCGCTCGCGCTGATCTTCATGAAGTCCGAGGACCACATCGTCGCCCGCAAGATTGACGTCCCAGACTCGGTCGTGCAGTTTGACTACATCCGGCCCGACATCCTTCTCCTGCGCACCGTCGCGAAGAACTTGATCATGTGGAGCAAGATCGAGCCGACCTTTGAGTGGGTGCTGAGCAGCCTGCCGAAGCCGTACCGGGTCCGCCACAAACTGATCAGCACGAACAAACTGAGGAGTACCGATCTTCCGTTTTTCAGCATCATCACCGGCCTCTGCTTCTCGATCGCGCTGCGCTATGCGGGCAGCGCGTCGACGAGGGTGCGTGACCTCTTGATACACTACCTCGACAACTTCATCCGCATCTCCCGCATACCCGCGACGCCGCGACCCCCTCCGAACGACTACCCAATGTACGACGAAGAGCTCGCCCGCTCCAACGCGCGCATGTGCCAGGACGTGCTCGCGCTCTCGGCGGCCATCGTCATGGCGGGAACCGGCGACCTGGTCGTCCTGAGAAGACTGCGTCTGCTGCACGGCAGAGACGACCCGGACACCCCCTACGGCTCCCACCTAGCCGCCCATCTAGCCATAGGCTCGCTATTCCTGGGCTGCGGGACCGCCACCTTCGGCACCAGCAACATGGCCATCGCCAGCCTTCTCATCGCCTTCTACCCCGTGTTCCCGACGTCGGTCATGGACAACAGGTCACACCTCCAGGCCTTCCGCCACTTCTGGGTGCTGGCGACCGACCCCCGCTGCCTCGTGGCCAAGGACGTCGCCACGGGCCAGCCCGTCTCCGCTCCGATCGAGATCCGCCGCAAGCGGGAGAAGAACGAGCCCGCCGAGCCCGAGGGCGGGAACTCCTCCGTCGTCCGCCAGACGCCGTGTCTCCTCCCGCCGCTCGCGGAGATTGCTAGCATACGGACCAAGGCCGGTCCCGCGTTCTGGGACCTCGAGCTCGATTTTGAGAAGAACCCGGCGCTGGCGGAGGCCTTCGCACGGAACCAGAGTTTGTACCTCCGTCGTCGGCCTGCGCAGGAGGCGCCGTTCAGTTCCACTCTACGGGCACTCGGACGGGATGCCCTCGCTGACGTCGCGGATGATGCAAGGCGCGATCCGTTGGAGTGGATATTCGGCCTCGACGCCCTGCGCGACCTCACCCACGCCGAGCGCGCGACGGTACTCGACAGAATGGCCAGCGCAGACGGCGCCGCGGGCGAGACTTCCGGATCCTCTTCCTCCATCGACGCTCGTCTTGTACTCGAGCGAGGCCTGGACGGGACTTCGAGGGAGCGTCTGCTCGGACTCAGGATGTTGTTTGAGTGGGCTGACCGCCGCGCGCAGCTTGAAGGCGGGTCGTGGGCGAAGGCGCTCGCCAAGGCTGGGAACGAGGGGAAGCGGCAGGAGTGGTGGCTTCGCGATAGCGTCGTGGAGGATCTCAAGGGGCGCGTGTTCCTCGCTGGGAGGGAGGACGGAGGGGGGCATTCGCAGAGTCTGGGGTGATTGACGTCTAGAGGAGTCTGCATTGTTTTTTGGAGCTTACCATGAAAGAGGAAGATGGGTGTTGGTAGACATACCCTTGCATTGTTAATGAGAAACGTTCTTACTCAGGAACATCACCGTGATTGCAACTCAGGGTTTCCAAAGAAGCCCGCCTATCTTGACTGGGTGCCAGGGCTGTTTTGACTGGGTATCCTATTTAATCTAGTTGATGTGGCCGTCGCCGTCACTGTCACTATTGCTGCCGTTGTCGCTGTCGCTGTCGCTGTCGCCCGTCGTTATAGTATTCTTGTGAAAGAGTATGTTGTAGGTATATTTGTAGGACCTCCAGTCAAAATAGACCCGGAACCCAGTCAAAATAGGCGGGCTCTTCTTCCCAAGACCTGATGTTTCTGCTCATCATCCACCCCACCAAATCACCTACACCCACCAGCCTGGGGGAGAGGCAGGATGAAGGCCCGTGGCCCGTGCTGGAGTCGGAGTGATTTGGTCCGACTCCGACCTCAACCGGGCTCACACGAGGTGCTGGCCACGGCCAAGATGCGTCTCTCAAGTTCAAGTAATCCACGTCGGGATTCTCGGCGGCCTCGTTTTAACTCTGCTAGGTTGTTCTCCGGTTCGGCTTTCAGGGCCATCGAGAGCAGTGGCCGCGGCGAAGACATCCAAGTCGTGAGTAACTTGCCGCCGCGGGCGTTCTTCAGTAGACGTCCTCGACTTCCTGCTCCTCGCTTTTTGGGCTTGACCAGCCGAAAAGTTTGAGCCCGCCTATTTCGACCGGATGTCCTACTTACGTATCTATAATGCCACCCATTGGGATCTCTAAGTATTCTGGAGTAATAGTCTAATAATAGTGATAGTAATGGATAATAACGATAACGACGACGACGAAGACAATAACAACGATGATACGGATAGATAACAACACGTACAGGGACGGCGACGGCGATAGCTAGGGAAAACGGTTACGACAGTTAATTTATGCAAGTAGGATACGCAGTCAGAATAGCCCCGTTGGTGCCAGAAGAAGCGGGGGACTCCTCACTATGAGATTTCCCGTCGCTCTTCAGGGACTGTAACCCAGGCATTTCGGCCGGGGCCCCGAATGAGGCGTGTGTATAGTGACTCTCCATCAGGAGAGATTGTGCCACGACTTCATTCGGGGGATGCGCCAGAAGAATTTCCAAGTCTTCCGGGGTAGTCGTCTAGTTGACTGCATTCGACCCAAGAGATCGAGATTCCTCATGACAGCAGGGGAAGTTTCCAGCCCCGCGGCTCTTCATCCGGGTTCGTCTATCAAAAGCAGCATCCCGTGATCCAGCTTCTACTTCCTCTTATTAGCTAGTCTAGACTAACCAATAGCTACAAAAGATTGAGTGCTCTGCTCTACATCTGCCCAGATTTGTTTCAGAGCAAGGCCGGCCACAGCAAACCAGACCTGTAGTGCCAGCGAAGTGCTGCACACGCGCCCTAGCAGTCTAAAGCCCTCTGCAGTTGTTACAGATCATCATAACCATCTCTTCAAGTCCTCCCTCCGAATCGTCGTCCTTTGTCGTCCGTCATCTCGCAGCCCGTATCCCCACGCGATCGCACAGCCAATAAAGCCGAGAGGCACTCAACAGAAAGTGGATAATAATACACATTCCCCAAATTCTGTAAACATCTATCGACTCAGCACAAAGACGGTTGACAAGGAAGTCAGCTGTGACCAGATCCATCTGCAAGATGGAGTCTGCTATTCCAAACAACAATACATCCTTTGCACCTTAAATAGGAATTATTACCAGGTCCTGTAATCTACCTTTCTCACTCAGCCAGATTACAAATCAAATAGTATGTATACATCCAAATGCGCTGTCTGTAAGTTTCTCAAGACCCAAACCAGTGACGCAGAAGAAGACTGTCTTGATCGTTGCGTAGGATCAACAAGTACATAAAGTTACTTCCCACCGCTCCTAACCCTCCAAAATTCCCAAAGACATAACCCTACCGTTGTCAACCTCGTTATCGTCAGAGAGATTTCGTCCGTCACCATTCCGCACCAGTGTCGTATTCAGATATGGATACATGCGGACAGCTGTATTACGACACGGCAGCATATTGAACAACAAAGAACGAGAACAACAAAGAGGAAAGATGGAGCTTTGTGGGAGTGCATGGGGAGTGGAAGGTTTCCTGTCTCTCAAGCTCTAGACATTTTGCTCGATATCCCACCTTCTGCGCGGTGAACTACCAGCTTGGGGCAATGTGTGACGTGGTTTTATAGGTAATTGTCAAGAGTTAGGTCCGGATATGTGGCGATGAGATGCGAACAACAAAGAAAAGAAACAAGAAAGACAACAGATAAGTGTTTGTGTAAATGCACAAGCAGAAGGGGCAACCGGCAATCACAGCATCACAAGAGTCGTAACTGCCAGAGAATTTAAGTGTGAGCATTTCTGCCTATATTTGTACTAAAGACTACATGATGTCCAGCATCAAAAAACCCAGAGAGGTGCAGAACGCCCAAATGCCAATGTAAATGCCCATCCCAAGTTCTATGTCCCAAGACCACCCGCCGCCATGAGGTCGTGTAATTCAAAATAAAGCATAAATCGAGTCTTGGTCTTTTGATTTTATTCTAGGTTTGCACCCCTCCCAGGTTCCCCATTCTTCCTTCCCATGTCTAAAGCTTTATGAGTCCGTGTGATATCCATCTTCCAGAAAAGTCACTCGCGCTGAAGTGGTGAATGAGTAGAGTGTACGTGTCTTTAGACGACGTGCTTGACGCCGTTGGCCTTCTTGGCGGCGTCGAGCTGCTCCTTGATGACCTGGTCCAGGCAGCCGGCCGCGGCGGCGATGAAGCCGAGGTAGGGTCTCTGAGGCGGTTGTCAGCAAATCATACTAGGAAAACAGTATGGGGAAAACGTACGCTGGGGTTGAGGACCTTGGACTGGTACTCGGCGTGGAACTGGGTGCCAACAAAGTACGGGTGGTCCTTGAGCTCGAAAATCTCCATGCGCTCGCCCGTCTCGTCCTTGCCGATGAAGTTCAGACCAGCCTCGCCGAGCTTCTCGACGTACGCCGGGTTGGCCTCGTAGCGGTGGCGGTGCCTCTCCTCCACAGACTGGGCCTCGCCGTACAAGGCGCGCAGCTTGGACCACTCGCTGCCGGGCTGGAACTCCGTAGGCCGCAGGCCGAGGCGCATGGTGCCGCCCAGGTTGTTGCGGTTCAGCTCGGGCATGTAGATGACGACCTTCTCCTTGGCCTGGCCGTCGAACTCCTCCGACGTGGCCTCGGCGAGCTCCAGGAAATCGCGGGCGTACTGGATGATGGCGGTCTGGAAGCCCAGGCAGACACCCAAGAAAGGGGTGCCGTTCTCGCGGGCCCACTTGGAGACCTTCATCATGCCCTCGGTGCCGCGGGTGCCGAAGCCGCCGGGGACGATGATGCCGGAGGCCGTGCAGACCGAGTGCCAGGCCTTGTGGTACTGGGCCTGGTCCTCGGACTTGGCCTTGGGCTCGAGGTGCTCGGCGTCGACCCAGATGATGTTAAGCTTCTTGCGCAGGTGCATCGACGAGTGCTCCAGCGCCTTGACGACGGACAGGTAGGCGTCCTGGCACTGGGTGTACTTGCCGACGAGGGCGATGTTCAGCTCGCCCTCGTACGGCCTGCTGACGACCGAGGTCCACGTCTTCCACAGGGCCTCGCCCTCGGCGATGCGGGACTGGGGGATGTGCAGGGCGTCGAGGTTGACGGCCTTGCGGAGCCAGGGGATCAGGTTCTGCTCGCTCAGGAGCAGGGGAACCTGGTAGATGGTGGGCATGTCACGCACCACCAACACCTGGGGGACATCGACCTGGCAGAGGAGGGCGATCTTGCGGATCGTGGGCTCCATGAGCGGCTGCTCACAGCGGCAAGCAATCTGATGCGTGTGAGTGGCTGTTTGCCTCAAGGCGCGAGAAGGGATTCATCCTACCAGATCGGGGATGAGGCCGTAACTGCGGACCGTCTTCACGGCATGCTGTGTGGGCTTCGTCTTCTGCTCGCCGTGGATGGTGGGCACGTAGGAGACGTGGATCTGGATGAAGTTGCCGCTTCCGGCTCTGTGGCGCACTGTTCAAGCCAGTCAGATACGGTCGTAAAGGAGAGGGACTGGAAAACGAACATTGAGTCAGTGCCTCGACGTAGGGCATCTGGTTATTGTTAGTGGTTGAACTGGCGAGCTTGTATGCATCGAGGCCTTCCTAGCCCAGGGCAGCACATACGCTCTCAATGTCACCAACAGTTCCTCTGGAATGATATTAGCCTTGCACTGACGATGCTTGGAAACGCTTGCGTGTGGCATTGGCTGCCCCAAGCAGGTATCGAGAGAAAACATACCCAAGCTCGATAATGCAGACATCGGGCTCTTCGCCCGAGTCGTCGGTGGGGATCTTGGCCACGCGCTCGATCCAGTCCTGGATCGCGTCCGTGACGTGAGGGACACTGAGAACGTGTCAGCCGCCTTGAACCCAAGCCTAGGTAGAAGCCATCGAGAACATACACCTGGACCGTCTTTCCGAGGTAGTCGCCACGGCGCTCCTTCTCGATGACGTGGCGGTACACCTTGCCGGTGGTGATGTTGTGCTCGCCCGTCAGGCGGATGTTCAGGTAGCGCTCGTAGTTGCCCAGGTCTGTGATTGCAAGCCCCATGCGTCAGAGACTTGCGGTTGATGGGATGGCGCCCGCGATCCCCCTTGAGGAAGAGCGAGGGAGGAGAAGCCGTCGTCTCTCCTAGGAAGGTAACCTACCGAGATCCACCTCCATGCCATCTTGCAACTGCTCACAGTCAGCGTTTCATGTCAAGACAACGGTCCTGCGGCGCAGATTCTGTCCCTGCGAGCCCCACACACCCCTCATTGGTGATATGTGAGAGTGAGTGAGAGAGCACTTGCTTCACCCGGGGAACAGAACGCAACACGCAGACAACATCAAATTGGGTGGTCTATACGAACCACAAAGCATTCGCCGTGCTCGGCGGGAGCCATGAGACCGGCATCGACCTGCATTCACCGTCAGCCACCAAGTCAAGTCAGGTTTCACCCACGCAAGGTGGGGTTCAGGGGTGTTGTGTTCACTCACCGACAGGTACGGGTCGATCTTGATGCTTGTGACTCTCAATCCCAGGGTCTTCAGGAGCTGTTCGTCACGTCATGTCAGCAACTCCTGCGTGTGCCGTTGTGGGAGACCGATGTCCGGCTCTGTCATCGCAGGCACCGATACATCGATAAGGAAATTTTAGCAGGGGGTGGAGACACACCAGACCCGTGGACGAGGCGATGATGCCCTTGCCCACTCCGGAGATGACACCGCCTGAGACGAGAACGTAACGCATGATGGCCGGACTTTTGGAAGAATAAACAAATCAATAGTAAGAAATAAGTCTTGTATTCGATGCGTTCGGCGGGTACGTTCGTCGTCGTCGGGCGTGACTTTTCTCGTGCTTGGCTCTATGGAGGGGGAGGGGAGGGAAGAAAGAGAGTCAAGACAGAGAGGTGGCACGCGAACGCGGTCGGAGGTAAAGAAATTTTTGGTTATCGATAACGCATAACAGTGCGCTCCAGCAGGCAGCTGGTGGGGGTCGAGCAGGGATTTGCAGGGCAGCAGCGCTGGAATCGGGGACGTACCCCTCCAGGCCACTGTGCTGTGCCGTCGCGTAAAGTGGATTTGCGTCACGTGGCTGATGCTTGATTCCCTCACCGGCCTCACCGAAGCTTTACAGGTTTTAGATCCAACTCACCGGTGTCAACGAGTATTCTTTGGCTATCAACGATCTTAAATACGTACCTAAGTGACGATTTGGTACACCTCGAATTACGTACCGCCGCATTTGATGTAAAACGACAACTTGACACAAGAATGCTATCATCGTTGCCAGCTTCTATGCTCTTCACATGCAACAATTTAGGTAGCCATCGTAATTTGTGATAAACGCCAGTGTCTCTTCTCTATTAAACCCACCTCACCAGGTTTAGCTTCCACGGGGGCATCGCCACCATCAGTCTGCCTTGCGTGGACTCACAGGTGATTCTTGTCCATGGCAGCTCGGAGGTGACCGGTTCTCTGGTCGGAAGTAAGCAAACCGCCAAAAACCTGCAAAGACTAAGACCGCACAGTCAGTCCTAAGCGACTCGAATCATTCCGCAGTATTGCACCCTGACATCAAGAGATATATGACGGCGAACGATGATCAACAGTTTATCCACGCCAGTGAGTCTGATACTATGGCAAGCCACAAGCAGCATGGCGCTCCAAGGTGCAGAATCGCAAGGGGTTTATCCGCCCGAGGGCGCCGGCACATCGTCACTTCCATGACCTCGAACCATTGGATGGTATGTTTCGGCAGCGTGGATGTAGCAAACCAGGACGAAAATGGATGAGATTTCAGGACACAAACAGAGAGTGAGGGATAGGAGGACGTGAGACAATAGCTACTGAAATCCTTCTTCAATGTGGAAAACAGAGCATCGTCAGGAAAGATCTGGCATATCAGTAGCACTGAAGGCTCACAGTGTTGGTTGATACTGGTAGCGCCAGCGCAGGCCGAAGGTCTGTGCTCCACTGCTTCTGCTTCTGTGGGGCAGCGGTTGCGCTAGGGTAAGGTATCCGTCGAGACTGAACAGCAAAGACCAACCACAAAGCCCAGTGCAAATTGGTAAAAAGGTCACAGGGCAGGCTTGCAGGGAACGGTGGGACGGAGAGAATGTGGGTGGTGGGGTGGAATGGATGGATGCAGGAGGCAGGTCCGAAGATGACAAGGACGAGGACGAGGATGAGGAGCTGGACACTGGTCCGACCGAGGTAGGAGTAGGTATTAACTGATAAAACTTTGCTCAAGATCGTCCTCTCTGCAGGCTGGCCAGAAGGTAGGTATTCAAGTCAAATAGTCCACAACGCCCAGTCCCGTCGTGAAGCGGTCCCAGTGTCATTTCGTTCCAGCGAAGCACCCACATCGCCAGGTTGGTCCGTCATGTTGTGATTTCGCTCCAGAGCAGATGGCGAATGTAACCTTGCCTGCTCGCTTGAGGGGCGCGTCCTTCCTGTAATTGTGTACGCGCGCCGACATACGGCGGTGTAATGCTACCACTACGTCGGGGAGCAAGCCCACTGGGCAGCAGGATCTGACTTGCGAAGCTTTCCCCATGAAGGGGCCAGCAGGAGGAGCGCCAAATACTTACCATAGTGGCAATGTTGGCGGTCGAGGTGTGGGAGAGGTGGGTCGAGATCGAGCATGGCTGGCGGCACGCACAGCCAAGCGTAAGGTCGAGATTGATTCGGGTCTTGTCCTGGGGAGGTGGTCTGGTGCCTGGCCGTCGCCCTTGGACTGATGATCGGCATCCACCAGGAGACGGCCGTCACCATCGCGGGCTTGTTTCAGGAAGTGCTCGCAACGTCGATGCTCTTCCTTGCGTTGTAACGGCTTAGGAACTCCCAGAGTCCGTAGACAAACGGTGCCGCCGTGCTCATGGCAATGATCCTAATGGGTAGGGTGGATGGCTAGCGAGGGTGATTTATGGTGGGAGGTCCGGCATCTTGGATTCTTGGCCAAGGGGACCCAAGGTGGGGAGGAATGGGCATCCATCCAGGCAATCGCCCGAATCAGCTCAAGCGGTGAAGCCAGGTCGGAACGGTGCAGGAACTCGACGGGCTGGCACAAACAATCATCGCTGGAGGCGAGGGGTCGTACGGCCTCGAGTTGAGGCACGGTAGCAGGCAGGGATGGATGAGTCGCTCCAATCGAGGACAAACGCCGACGATGAGGTGCTATCTATTAGTGTAGTCGCAGCGTGTGTCGCTGTCGATGCTGCGTCTCGTCTCTCGTCCCATCATCTCCCGGATGGGGCCGGTGCTGGGCGTGGTGACATTGGCGGACGTAGATAACCTTGGCCTGTTCGTATGTATGGACAAAGTATGGCAAGATCAAGTAAAAGCGTCCAGGTTGTGCGTGGTCGTAAGTGGTGGTGTATGGATGGCTGGATGGCTTGACAGCCGAGGAGGTTAAGAGAAGATGAAGCAGTGAGCAGCACCAAGGGAATCTGAGTAGATGAGGGTGGTGTAGCACATCCATTCCAACTTGTCGGAACAAATAAGACAGGAAAAGGTTCTTTTTACAAGGCGAAATAAGTAAAAGAAGAATAGGGAGAAAGCCACCCATCCCTGAGGCGTCACAGAGGTGGGCAGCAAAGACGGGCCAAGGCCCGCGGGGAGAGAGGGCGACGAGATGAGATGAGGCAAGGCAAGGAAGGAATTGCTTGCGGCGGGAACAGCTCTGAGCTGGGATGCTATTCGTAATAAAACGGGGAAAGGGGGCCATGCGTGGACGTTGGCGAGCAGAAGCGAGGTCAAAGTACTGGGCGAGAAGATCAATCGGCGACTCGGAGTGACACTGACTGGAGAGACCGACGAGAGCGATTTACATTGATGAATTCCCGTCGATGAGGGAGGGACCGACCGCCTTCGATCTCCATTTCATCTCAGCTGGACGGATTAAAAGAGGTCAAGCAGTATTAATACAGTGTAGAAAAGGAAGGGGACTGGAGGGGAGGGGAGGGGCCATCATGCAATGCCACGCCTCTAGCCAACGCCAATTCATTCCCTCCCGAGGAAAGAACCTAGGGACCGAGGAAAGCAGCGACGGAAAGAAGAAAAAAGAAGGGACGGGGGACGGGAATAAGCTGCTGTTCCTTCCTTTGGATCTTCTCTACATTAATACCTCTTCGTACTTGCCTTTCAATAAGTTGCCTTTGGTTGGGTAGGCAGGTACTACTAAGTAGCTAACCTTCAGCCCGATCGTGGATGGGCGGGCACCTGTGACCTTACACACCCACTGGTGGTGTAGGTACTTCGATCGTTTTCGTTCTGAAGATAGAAGGAGCCAAAGCAGGCAAGAACGGCGTACATGGCCAGCCGTTTCCTCACAATTCGAATTTACCTACGAAATACTCGAATTCCCTAGAAATCATGCAAAGATCTTCTAAAAAAGACAGAAAGGAAAGCCAAGGTCGTCGGGGTGCCCATCCTTTCCGTGGCCGTCGAGCGGGCAGACACCGGGTATGGGGGACACAGTGTTGACGAACACTGTACAGCGGCAAGGCAAGCTGGGAAAATTGGACACACAGGCACAGGCGGCGGAGAGGAGAGGAGGAGTACCTGCCCAGGTGCCTAGGAGGAGGCAGGTAGGGTGAGGTACCTCCAGACATGTATCCGTACTGCACACAATAAATCGCCCAACGTGCCCCCGTTCCTCTCCTCTTTCCCTCGCTTTTTTCCCTCACCTCCCTGCTTCCTTCCCTCGTGCTCTTCATGCTGTTTTTCGAGTCCTGATTCCTCCCGGATGCTGCGTTGCTGGTCTTTGCGGCCCTGCTAGCTGCTACTCTTCAGAATTGCTGCCCAGGAGACGGTACCTCGTCCGGGGCCTCACCACAGTTTCCCCGCCGCCGGGAGCGTATAAGTCCAGCAAGACCTCAACCGCAGATCACAACGACGACGAAGCGACAGAGCCAGGAATTCTCAGCGACAATCAGAGCGGCTGCTGAATCGAGTGGAAGAGCGAGAGGAGATGTCCCGATTTCTTCATTCTCATCCTCTCAGGAGCGCCCAGAGGAAGGTCAGAGGGCAGACTCCCTCCGCGAAAGGTCGAAACAGCCCTGGGCTGGCTGGGGCCACTTCGACGGACGGGGTCGACCAGGGTGCTCTGCCGTCTCTGGCCAGCGTCCCCATCCACCCGGTGCCATGACTGGCCAGACCGTCCGGCCTCACCCCAAGTCAGTGTCACTCCAGTGCACCAAAGGACAAGCAGGCCAAACGGGTGATGGAAAACCGAGCCAACTCCAAGCCCAGTCGAACCAAAAACACCCAAGCACACGAGGCGCCAAAAAGGCAACGCGAAGACTAAAGCACCACGCGAAGCAGCAGGTACGAGCCCGGTGGGAAAAAAGACTTCCAGGACCAGCCATGCGGGCCATTCATTCACAGCCATGACGGGGCCGGCGCCGGGCCAGGCCACACTGCGCCAGACATGGATCCCGCCAGATGATGACGAAACAAACCCTACCTGTCTCGCTTTGCCGCGACACACGGTACCTACTGGCTATTCTTCCAGCCCAAGGCTGCCCAAGACCGACACGATGGACGATTCTTTGTCTCGATTTCTGCAGTTGGCCAGGGCGAGGTTGAGACACATCTCTCCAGGCCCATTGGTACCGACAACGTTCGCTCCTCTTTCGACGGCAGAGGCAGAATCACGTCTTCTGCTGTTTGGTTGGTCATCGATGACACCGGGGTTGGGCGATGCGGACGGGGGGGTGGGTGGCCGCTTCGACCTGAGCCATGTCACTGGGAAGGATGCGCCTTTACCGCATTGGCTTCTTCTGGGCTTCATTGGCGGGGCATCCTGCACCTGCAGCAGTCAACCACGGTCCATGGACAACGAACGACAGCGGCAGTCTTCGGATGCAGCATTCACTGCTCGCACGAGGACGACCCGAATCGGACGCCGGCTCGTCAGCTCCCCTCCTCTTCAAGTTGCCTGCCTCCGCCGAATGACCCATCCATCTCCTGGCATTGTTTTTCCCCCGAGGTCTGCAAAACATCATACCTCTTCACTTACACCAGGGTTTGTGGTCAACGAGACGCCCTCTCTTCTACGAATGGCGACTGCGGTTCGGCGGCGGTCCAGCGCACATCATGTTGGATTGCTACGTGTGACGGCTGCCATCTTCCCAGGACCGGGCCCCATCACAGATTGCATGTGCCTGCCATCTCACCAGTGGCGGCCAAGCCGACATGTTGCGGACTTTGCTGCACGCCACCTGCCACGGCTTGACATTTCATGTTGGCCCTTACTATGTTACACGGCCGTACAACATCGGTCAGATCAGCCACATGATTCGTCTACTTGCCGCGGCATGGCCGTCTTGTCAGCGGTCTTCCGAGCCCATTGGCAGCTTCCTTTTTTCGATCAGTTACGGGCAAGACCCTTTGAGGCTTGCAGCCGTCCTGGACACTCCTCGACTTCATCCCGGCCCACAAGCTCACCAAGTGGACAGCGCACACGGGCTTACAGATTGCCTAGGCCAGGTGGTCGAAGGCGAGCCTTGCCCCGAAGCAAGTGCTTGGGAGCAGGCCAGCTTTGATGAAGCTGTGTTTTCGATGTGCAGCCGTCTTGGCTCATTTCTACCCTCTCCTAGCCCGGATACGTACGTTGATACGGTATTCGTCTGCTTTTTCGTTGGCATATCAGCGGTTCATCGACCAGATTGGGCAGCCTTGCTGGCTCAGTGACTTGCAGTGCCACTTGAGGGTCTCCAGGGCATTGCCCAGCGGCAGGAATGGGATCGACGAGCCAGCCGCCCGAAGACATCATAGCGCCTTATATTTGGTGTGCTTGCAGGAAAAGAACGTTGCGGTCGACAAACTAGAGGGAAATGGAACGGTGTCACGCGGCACTACTTCGGGAGAGGGGCGACCATTTGGGACGACGTTGGCGATTGGATGAGGATATCCGACACGGCAGGCAAATGCAGCGAGACCAACCGAAGAGTGAAGATTTTGGGGGAACTTCCTTTCGAAAGCACAAAACGGTCAATTCGACCTACCTGCGCATCGGCCTCGACATCGATAATAGTATCGAACCTGGGAGACTTGGACGGTTCGCACCCGTCGACGATGAGTTGAACTGCGACACCAGAGGCCGGCGGCACCCGACGCACCTGGATGAGGCTCCGTATGCTATTGCTATGCTGTGGATCACAACTTGGTAGCGAAAGAGGTGGAAAATGCCTGAAGTACTAACAGTGACCCCACCAAGTCCTACTGCCACACTAACATATATCTCTGATTGGACAGTCGGCTTCATCCGGCTGCTGAATGGCCGAGGTCCGAGCAGCGCTAGTCTGTAAAGGGACAAGCGTCGCGTCTGGGAACATTCTCGTGGAGTGGGCCTTGAAACCAATGAAGCGCAGGCGGCAGCAACACAGAACAGCACAGCCCCCCCGGATGATGAGCGAATAGCCAAACAGGGTGGCCAAACAGAACTGACGCTCACAGAACTGAGTCGCGCTTCGACGGTCGCAGATTCGCTCTCGCCTTCGCCCTCGCCCTTCGTTCATCCACCCTCCCCAACCCAACCGAAGACAAGAGCCCCAAAGCAAAGCCCGCCCGACCGACAGACTCCAGCCAGGCATTGTGTGGTTCCAGTTCCAGCTGCAGAAACACGCGCGCGCGCGCACACGGCACACACTTTGAACGGATCTGAAGTTTGACGCCCCCCCCGGGAACGACTTGACCTCGGCCTTAGGTAAGACCAGGCCACCCTCCGCCGCGTCTCATTGCTGGCTTGTTGCTGCTTCCTCTCGTTCTGTCCTGTCCTGTCCTGCCCCGTCCCGAGCAGCTCCTGCCTCCCTCCGCCGCCGCCGCCCCGAAAGTCGTACCCTTTTTTCCAATCCTCGCACCCCCATCCCGATCACCCCCGGGCCGCCGATAAAGTTGTAAGTTCATTTTTAATTGTCTGGTGACCTGGTTTTGATGATTTTATGCTGCTTTTTGATGGCTGGCGGTCGTTGAAGCTGATGCCCCGTCACGGTGTGCGATGCGCGAGTTCGCGATTGCAGCGCTGCAGCCTTCTTCTGCCTGCTATTTTTCCTTCCTTATCCCCTGCGCTTCTCCTTCCCCCAATCCGCATAGCAGACAAGCATTGCATCAAAAAGAGGAAGAGGAAACAGAAAAATTTAGGGATAAGAAAATAGGATTGTTTCTTTCTTTGGGAAGTCGCGACTCGAGTGTTGTCGTTGCCAACACTGCGTGGTGGGCGTGCCTGCCTCGTCCGTGTCGCGCTTTCTTGTGGCCCTTGTCACCCCTTCCCTAACCTTTTTTTTTTTTTTTACCTCCTTGCCCTTCGCCGCCTTCCTTCCCTGCCTTTTCGCTCCTGGCTTGATGGTCTGCCTCGTCTTCCCAGCGCAGGCACAGCCCGGTCGGTGCCTTCCCACTCCGCCAGTACCAGGCCAATGCACCCAAAAGCGGCCGCTCCACCGCTGATTTCACACACAAGCCCACTACCACTCGCCCTTCCTTCCCCAAAGCCTAGCCAGCTTAGCCCCAGCCCAAAGGCACCACGTCCACGTCCACGTCCACCCGTCCCAATCCACCACACACCCGCGACGCGCGCGACGAGTCTGCATCGCATCGCATCGCATCGCCGCGTATTCCATCGCGACAAGCCTGCCGTGTCACTTGCCATCTAGTCACCCCTGCCTATCGCTCCTATTCGATGGACCTTGGCCCTCTTCGAGCCCGTCGCTGACTTCACAAGTAACCGCTCGATGGGTCGCTTGAGCCGACCACAGCCATGAGCACCTGGATGAACGAGGCCGCGGTCCCCAACCATAATGGCAACGGCTTTCCTCACATGAACGATCCTAATGCGGCCGGAGCCATGATGGACCCTTCCGCCTTCATGGGCAACCCGGCCCATTTCAATCCCGCCCAGTTCGCCAATCCCCAACAGGCCCAGCAAGCCCAGCAGCAACAGCAGGCCCAGCAGATGGCCGCCATGCAAAATGGCCAGATGCGCAACGCATCGCCTTCGTCATTCCAAAACCCCGTATATCAAACCAACTCCGTCATTCCTTCGAAAAGATCCCGTCCCCGCGAAGACAGCCTCGCCGGTTCGCCGCGCCAGAACCCGGGCATGCTGCCCACGTCGCGCTCCGAGACGCCGCAGACATTTCCCGGCTATCAGGGCGGCGGCATGCCCCAGCAGCCCCAGGGTCAGCCGTCGCCCTACCCTCATCTCCAGGCTAACGGCTCTGCGAACGCGACACCGTCCCCGATCATGGCGAACCAGCTTCGACCCGGCAGCGTGCCGCAGCGAGTCGCGACAGCGTCGCCGCATCCATTCTCACCCGGCGCGCAGCAGTTCGCCCCCCAAGCATCGCCGAATCCATCCGAACACGGTACGCCTCAGCCGAATCCCTACATGCAAAACGTCCAGAACATGCCGCCGGGCTTCAACCCCAACTTCACCCCGACCCAGCAGTCGCCGGCGCGTCCTTCTCCGAACCCGAACGCGATGGCCGCGGGCATGATGCCGCAACAGATGGGCCAGGTGCCGCAACACATGGGGCAGATGCCAAACCAGATGCTGCCTCCCAACATGCAGCCTCGGAATTCCATGGATCCGCAGCACATGGCTGCGTACCAGGCTCGCCTCCAGCAGAAGCTTCAACAGGGCACCATTCAGGGAATGCAGAACATGCAAAATATGCAACAAAACATGCAGAACATGCAGATGGCCGCTCACATGCAAGCCCAGAACATGGCTCAGGGTCGTGGGATGATGCCCAAGCAGCCCATGCCGATGCCGAACGGCCAGATGCCCCCCGGGGCGATGCGCCCTCAGCAGCAACCACAGCAGCCACAGCAACGCCCGATGCCTCGAACCGATCCCGAGCAGTTCATGAAGAGCCTCGCCACGTTTATGAACGCTAAGGGCCTTCAACTCGATGCGAATCCTATTCTTGCCAACCGCACCGTCAACCTGCTGACGCTCTTTCAAGCTGTGCAGGCAAAGGGGGGATACAAGCCAACGACGGCGAACAACCTTTGGCCTCACGTTTCCAACAGCATCGGCTTCCACCCGCAGCAAATACCACCTGCGCCTCAAGCCTTGAAGGAGATTTACGAGCGGAACCTGCTCAGGTTTGAGGAGGCATGGGCTGCCCAGAACCGACAGCGCATGATGCAGCACCAGCAGCAAGGCATGCCCAACCAGCCCATGCCCGGCCCGCAACCTCAGGGCACACCCACGAAGCAAATGTCACCCCAAGGTCAAATGCCTCCGCAACAGATCATGCCGCAGAGCCAGCCGAGCATGCCTCCGCAGGCCCAGACTCCCGTTAAGCGCGGGTCAGTTGGAGGTCCGTCGCCGGCCGTTAACGGGTTCCAGACGCCGCAGCCGCCAGGACAACACACACCGGCGAACGCGCCCCCAGGACACATGCGGAACAGTCTTTCGCGGAGCGTGGAGCCGACGCCAGGACATCCCAACTCGTTTCCGGCCGCGTCTCCAGCATCCATCAAGGCTGGAGGCATTCCCATGCCTGCGCCCCCGGGCATGGACCAGAACCCGATGGCTGCCTCGATAAAGCCCCGAATGCTGCGACTTGCGCAAGAATCGGACGAGTATACGCCGAGTGCCCGTCCCCTCGAGGCGTTTGGCGGCGTCAACGTGCGCGCTTTCGACCTCAAGGGCCTGGAGCTGCAGTCGTTGAAGCCGGATATTCCGCCTCCCTACGAGCTGGGATACGTGGACCTACACGCGCTCACGCGCAGCTTGGAGTCTGGGATACACGGCGAAGTACGGCTTGCGTTGGATACGCTGGCTACGGTGACGGCGACTCAGCACCAAATCCTGCACATCCAACTCAAGTTCTGTGAAGAGCTCATCGAAGCCTTGCTTGAGTGTGCCGAGGAGCAGCTCGACGTACTTGTGGAGAACACAGAGGAGGCGTCTGCGGATATTCAACTTACCCCTTACGAAGACGTCGCGCGAGCCTGCTGGACTGAGAAGATGGGTGTCAAGGAGATTCCCAAGTTTGGGTCTCCCGAGTACGAGCTGGACCGGGCAGCGGATCGATTTTCCTGCATCATCACTATTCTCAGGAACCTCTCGTTCCCCGAGGCTGCCCACGATAACCACATGGTTCTCGGCGACGAGCTGGTCATCAAATTTCTTTGCGCCGTCATCAGATATCTGGGGACGCATAGTATGCTGTTGAGGACACACGCCAACACGCTCGAGTTCATGAAGGACGCCATCATCCTCCTGTCCAACATATCGGGCGCGGTTGAGATACCCGGTCGCGAACAGGCGCTGTGCTTGTTGCACTTCTTGCTCGCGTTTGCACCGGCGCCTGGCCCGACACTGGTGGACGGCAAGCTGTACTTCCCGCCGTACCAGCCCGGTGTCCACACGTATACCTTCCACGCCATTGATGCGTTGGCGAGGCTCTTGGCGAGGGATGAGCCCAACAGGACACATTACAAGATGATTTTTGCGTTGGAGGCCAGCAGCAGCACACCATACGATCTGTTGACGCGAGCGTTCGCCTTGTCAACTGCTGTCATTCCCATCCAGTCCCCCGAGTCGACGGTGGCGCACATGGAGAACCCCGAAAAGTTCTTCAGGCTCATCGAGGACCGCAAGCCCTGGCTGATGCAGGGGCTCTTGGCCGCCGATATCCTCGCGTCCCTCGCCCCTGGCCACGAGACGGGCGTCGCAAGGTCGTGGCTGTCGAGCGGCAACGGCTTTGCGCAGAGCCTGTACCATTTCGTGCAGGTCCTCGGAGCGCAGTTCGAGCAGCCGTGGCAGACAAGACTCGGGCAAGACCCCGCGGGCAGAGACACGAGCCTTGTGTACATTGCCACCTGCGGCATTTCGACGCTGCGGCGGCTGGCCGAGAAGGCGCGGGACCCCAACGACCCCAAGTCGACGCTGCCTGCCGACGCACTGCCGTCCGAGGAGAGCCTATTCAAAATGATGCTGATGCGGTCGCCCGAGTGGACCAAGGACGGCGTGATAAGGAACCTGACCGCTTACGCAGCGTTGGATTGTTAGACTTTTTGGTTACGACTTTTAGGATTATGCATGGCATAGACACGGAGTCGGTTGCGTTTGTTTCGGAGCTCTGCTGATACCAGATGGGCCGGGAGAGGTAATCCAAGCTTGTGCCATGTTGTTGCGAGGCGCGGATCTGTACAAGTGTGTGTAAGCAAAAAAAAGAGACGGAGCGGATGGGAGTTTTTGGGAGCACAGAGCGGGCTGCTTGTAGGGCTGCTTGTAGGAGCCATTCTTTCATAGGTGTATATATGACGCGACAATGCAAGAAACCTCCAGCAATTGTACGGCAAATGACAAAGGGTGCGAGAACCAGAGGTGGATGAAGAACGTGGGATTGTAGTGTCTGGGAGAAAGTAGTAGAACATTGCTGAATGTAGCCTGGTATATGTGCGATTCTTTTCTCCTCCACACAACCACCGCCATCCTGCTCGCCAGCAGGCCAAATGCTGGTTTTCAAACACTGGTTTTCGTCGTAGCCCTTTCACTATGATACATTTTGTTGGTTGTACAATCCTTCCCATCTTCTTCCCCAGTCCGGACCGTTCATGCCGCCACGGTGGTCTTTTCGTCCGTAGCGAGCTTCGGGTTTCCGCGCTGGCTGATGAGCCACTGTTTGATCTTCTCTCCGTGGTGGCCCTATCGACGAGTGTTAGTCTCATGGTCACGATAACCAAGGAAAACCCAAGAAAGGCTAGAGAGATTGCGGACGAACCTTGACCACAACGTGCTTCGTCCTGGGGTTGATCTTGACCTCCTCCTGGGGGAACTTCAACCCCCTGACGAGGTCGGACACGAGACCCCTCGGGTCGCCCTCGACCTTCTTCACGACGGTGATCTTGGTCGAGCCCGCCGCCTTGCAGGTGTTGTACACGGGGTAGCTGTTCGACACGGTCAGGCCGATGGAGTAAGGCGCGCTGACGAGGGGCTTCTGGGACTTGGGCGCCGCGGCGAGCTTGGCTGCTCTGGCGGCTGTGAACATCTTGTTGACCTTTGGTGCTGCTGCTGTCGCTGAGGAAGTTGTTGTTGGGGTTGATGCGGCGGCGGCGGCGGTTGTGGATGTGGAGGAGAAGCGTATCGTCGTTGAGAGAAATGGTCTGAGGGACACGGCCCTGGTGACGGGTGTGAGCATCTTGGGCTATGTGTGGGTTGGGTGGTTGTCGTGATTTCGCGGCGGCAACCTGAGGTCGGAGCTACGGGACTGGTAACAGAAGTTTCGCTGAAGGGATTCGCGCTGGACAGCCGCGCGGGGGACCCACCCGCAGCCTTCCCAATGGTTTGAGGTACATGGGTACGTACCTAAGCACCTTCTCAAGGTCCCTAAAGCTGCTCCTGCCACAGGGTGACAGCCTTAGCTAATCACCGATTCTGGGGTGAATTAGGCGTGGTCGGAAAAACGCCGGCACAGCCGAACCCCCCACCAATCTGTTTGGCGAAAATGCCCAAAACTCTTTTGCCCCTCTCCGCGCGCGAGAAAACAGTTTGGCATTGCAAGTCGTCGATTGCGAGAGAGTAGAGGCCATCCGGACCGGAACGTCACCCACACCTCCCCTCCCACCCCCGACGATACCGATTTTCGAGTTTTTTTTCGATAAAAAATTCGATACCATCCCATCCACGAACCGCATCCCCTCCCCCGACCGCAAACGAACACCCACACCGCAAAAATGGAGGAAGTCTACGCCGCCCTCGACGGCGAGAGCATTCTCCCCAGGCTCGCCTCGCAGCTCTCGCGCCACCTCGTCTTCCCGCTGATCGAGTTCGAGGCCGGCCGCGCCGAGGAGAAGGGCGACGACGCCAAGGCGCGCAAGATCCTCGCGGGCAAGATCAAGCTCCTTGAGGACACCAACATGGCCGACTACGTCGCCCAGCTGTACCAGGACCTCAACGGCGGCGACGAGCCCCCCGCCGAGTACACCAAGAAGCGCGGCGAGGTCATCGCCCAGCTGGAGAAGTTCGAGGCCGACACGGCCAAGATCTCGGAGCTGCTGACCCGCGAGGATGTCGTCGGCGCGCTGAGGAGCGACAAGGTTGCCAACTTGGAGTTCCTTAAGAAGGACCACGACGTACGTCTCTCTTGCGCTGTTTGACACATCTTGTGCATCTTGTACTGACAACCCAGGTCACCATCGAAATGGTCAACGCCCTCTACGAGTTCGGCCAGTTCCAGTTCCGCTGCGGCAACTACGGCGCCGCGGCCGAGCTGCTCTACCAGTTCCGCGTCCTCTCCACGGACAACGACCGCGTCTCGTCGGCCACCTGGGGCAAGCTCGCCTCCGAGATCCTCACCACCAACTGGGACTCGGCCGTCGAGGAGATCGCCAAGGTCAAGGAGGGCATCGACTCCAAGCTCTTCAACAACCCGCGCGCCCAGCTCGACCACCGCACCATGCTCGTCCACTGGGCTCTCTTCCCCCTCTTCAACTCCGAGGCCGCCCGCGAGCCCGTCCTCGACCTCTTCTTCTCCGCCCCCTACATCAACACCATCCAGACCTCCTGCCCCTGGATCCTGCGCTACCTCATCGCCGCCGTCATCACCGGCCGCTCCCGCTCCCGCAACTCCTCCCTCCACCAGAAGCAGATGAAGGACGTGATCCGCTACGTCCGCCAGGAGGCCTACGAGTACTCCGACCCGGTGACCGAGTTCGTCTCGGCCCTCTACGTCGCGCACGACTTCAACGCCGCCCGCGAGGCCCTCCGCAAGGCCGAGGAGGTTCTCCGCGCCGACTTCTTCCTCATGTCCTCGTCCGACGCCTTCGTCGACGCCGCCCGCCACCTCATCTGCGAGAGCTACTGCAAGATCTTCAGCCGCATGAACATCCGCGACCTCTCCGCCAAGCTCGGCCTCAACCCGGCCGACGGCGAGAAGTGGATCGTCAACCTCATCCGCGAGACCCGCCTCGACGCCAAGATCGACTCCCAGGAGGGCACCGTCATCATGAACCACCCCCCCAACAACGTCTACCAGCAGGTCATCGAGAAGACCAAGGGCGGCTTCTTCCGCACCCAGGTCCTGACCGCCGCCGTTTCCAAGTAGACGACTGGACCGCATGAAGCAAAATCAAAAAAACTATTCCACCAACAAGCTTTTTTCCCGCTGCCTCACCTCTCCCCCCAGAACGGTTGAGGATAATGATTATTTTCCTGCGATCGAGGGTGTGTTTGCGTGTGTGATGTGATATCCAGTGGATAGATCAAAACGGAAAAAAAAGGCTGGGATACCTCTTTTCTCCCCCCCCATCTCTCGACTTACGATACCCACGCATCGCTCGATCTCCTATGATATAGAGATGGTTTGGCAATGGTAACAGGGTCCGGGAGAGAGGGAGGAAAGAACGGTTGGTGAGACGACGAGATATCAATCCCCCTACCCGCTAAACAAGGCTTCTTTTTCTTTTTGCATTGGCACGGCGTTTACAGGGCAAAATTCCTCGGGGGGAAACCTTCCCGAGACAGGGCAGTCAGTGTGTGTAGTGTCTGTAGTAGAAGCAAAAGGGTGGAAAACCTGGGGGGACGAGAGGAGCTCAAAAAACATAGTGGGGGGTGTGATTCTCTTTTAAACAGTCGGAATGAAACTTTAGGTCTTTTGAAATCCGCTTTCCTTCCGAACTTGCAATCATGATGGATGATGTCGTTGTCGTTGTCGTCGTCCTCGTCGTCGTCCTCGTCGTTGTCGTCGTCGTTGTCGTCGTCGTTGTCGTCGTCGTTGTCGTCGTCGTTGTCGTCGTCGTCGTTGTCCATCACTGTCACTGTTAGTGGACTATTGCTCTAGAATACTCAGAGATTCTAGTGGGTGGTATGGTAGATAAATAGGTAAGTAGGACATCCAGTCGAAATAGGCGGGCTCTTGATTTATAGCTTGGCTAGCTGATGAAATTTGTTTCATCGTCCGCTGCGGTCCATGCACATGAGTTTCTTCGGCACTCGAAGTCGAGGACGTCTACTGAAGAACGCCAGCTTAAGGTGCTTACGGTTTGGATGTATTCGCCGTGGCTACTGCTCTTAATGGCCTCGAAAGCCGGCCGGAGAATAAGCACGAGGACTGTGGCCTAGGTTAAAATAGGCTATAGAAAATTTTGATTTAAATTATTTAAACTTAGGAGATATATCTTGGTCGTGGGTAGGATCTCGTGTAAGCCTAGCTGATGTTGGAGTCGGACCAATCACTCCAACTCCAGCACGGGCCACAGGCCTTCCTCCTGCCCCCAGACACATACATACCACCTCAATACCTATTCCATCGGCGAATGTTCCACCGCAGTAACACTGAAAGTCAGCCGCAGTGTTCGATCGGTATGGCTGAGCTGGCAATGCATGTCATACGCGAACTAAAGGACTTCAGTCCCGCGCGCACCTTTCCCCGTTTGGGGGCCGGACAAGGGGACAAGGGGGTTGCGATCCCAGCCCCGGAGCTAAACCATGCAGGCTCGCGTGGCGCAACACCCAATCGAATGGATCAGCCCTAACGGCGGCGACGTTGGACTCCTCCAAAGCGGCTGCCGCCTAGAGAACCCGTCAGGTCGCATGTCATCATGAGATTGAGCTGGACCGACGCGGGAGCCTCCCTAATCTAGGCGGTGAATGTCTCCTCTGGGACAGATGGCTTCCTGAACTCCTGCATCTTGCTCCGTTTGATTTGGGACGAAACCTCTGTGTGCGAGGGAATAGCGGCAAGACGAAACCGCGGCGTCGACGCGTCGAGACGTCGCCATGGTCATCCCAAACCTCGAGCTCGTCTACCCTCACAACCCCCACCTCGCGCCGCCGCGATGGCGACCGCTCGTGAAGTAAGCCCGAGGCCTCTTTCATCCCTCTAGTCTTGGCGCAGCTGACACGCCGAAGCCTCATCTGCGTCCACGACATTGGGGGGTCGCCCACGACGACATGGCACCACGACGAGTCCGGGAAGATGTGGATATCGGACCCCGAGTTTCTCGGCGGCTTCCGGGACACGGCGCGGGTGTGGACGTACGGATTCAACTCGGACCCGGCGGTGAACATGGCCCCCGCGAGCATCGCGTTCCACGCCGACGAGCTTCTGGCGATGATTCTGGCTAGGTACAGCATGGGCGGCGTGAGTCTCGAGTCCTCCCCAGCAGGTCTCGTATGATAGCTGATGGCGTTCAGGGTGGGCCTACGATCTTCATAGCGCACGGGATTGGGGGCGTCATTGTGAAAAAGGTAGGTCACGATGTTTTAAGAAATAGTTGGTGTACTGACGAGCTGCCAGGCCGTGATACTCGCTTTGAATTGTATAGAATACTTCAACATCAGAGACGCCATTGCTGGGATCGTATTCCTAGATACGGTCCATCACCAAACCGACTCGGAAGGAGTCCTGACATCAGTCAAGACGATAGCGGCGCTAAGTCTC
Organism: Colletotrichum plurivorum; assembly: GCA_014235945.1. Taxonomy (NCBI): domain Eukaryota; kingdom Fungi; phylum Ascomycota; class Sordariomycetes; order Glomerellales; family Glomerellaceae; genus Colletotrichum; species Colletotrichum plurivorum. Next base: position 90,393 of record WIGO01000118.1, read on the forward strand.
CAGAAGGGTTCATCGAAACCGTCCTCGGACGAAACGAGACAGTATGCAGATGCTATTCGGGAGGTGAACAGGTCGTTCCTCGAAACACTACCCCCTGAGATCGACATGCTCAACTTTGTCGCCGCAAGGCGTGTCAAGATATATTTAGATGGGACCGAGTCACACAAGGTCTTGGTCAGTCTCCCAAGGAAACCTCAGTGTTTCTGCAACTGACCACGCAGATAGGTGGTACCGAAAAGGCGAGCGGAGTTGTCGAGCCCACAGAGCCAGACTTTCACGATAGACTGCGACCACTTCCAACTGGCAAGATTTCCTTCGCCTTCGGACGCGACCTATCTTCAATTGTCAGAGCATATTGGGCAGATGATGACCAAGGCCTCCTCAGACTCATCAAAGAGGGTCTTCTTTCCACCACCTCCCTTGATTTCGGGAAGGCCGCCCAGTTCAAGGTCCTCATCCCCAGATCCAGGTGAGCGCCGGTTGACGAGTCGTGGCACCTTGACGACTGATGGAATCCAGATGTACCGATAAGGCCCGGTCCACCGAGAATGCCTCCGCCTCATCGGCGGCCGCCCCCGGGAGAACAGAGTGGGATCTCTTTTCAGTTGTGGTTGGACAAAAGGGACGCCGGTAAGCCTCACGCCTTTACTCCACAGGTTCCTGCAACGCGATACTGATGATCATTCAGAATATGCAAAAGAGCGTCGCGACAGGCTGATTCAGTCGTTGGGTAGCTGGGACGACATACACATGGGGCACGACGTCAACCCGATGCCAGGGACTTGCGCCTGGATCCAGAACCACTCCTTCTTCGTCGAGTGGTCAAAGTCCAATGCTACCGAGGACTTCTACCTCTACGGAAGTGCTGGCTGCGGTAAGACACACCTGGCCAAGTCTGTCGCCAACCATCTCGGGTGGACCGACGGCCGGCAGACAGACGACATCGTGCTGCCGTTCTTCTGCAACGTGAGCGCCACTGGTAACAAAAGGCCCCCGGTTCTCGAATACGCGGTGAAATCCATTTTTAGCTCGCGCCCGCTCTGGTATGGCGGGTTGGGACCGCAGTATCAGCACCCCGACGCTGGCGGGAAGCTTACCATGGCCTCGCTTTTCAACATCCTGCGTGAGCTGATGGCGAGGCCTCAAATGGCCCGGGGGAGGCCTAAGATGACGAAAGTCTTTCTCATCATAGACGGAATCGACGAATGCGACACTGGCTTCACTAGAGAGCTACTTCAATTGGTCTCCTCTCTTGTCAACCACCCCTCCGCTGGATCGTCCCCGCCACCGCCTGTAGGGATGGGCCCGCCCTTGCCTCCGAACCAGGTCTACCCACGGGAGACCGTCAAGTTCAAGTTTTTCTTTACCTACACTCCCAACGAGATAATGTCTTTGGCTTCGGTGGGAGCCACACGCGTTAGGATGAAAGACGAGGACATTCGCAATGATATCGGCAAGTACGTCGACAAGGCGGTCGAAGACATGAGCACAGTGAAATCGAACAAGGACCCGCCCGTAGTCGTGGCCTCTGCGATCAAGAAAAGCGCAGATTCGTTCTTTCTCTTCGCCAAGTACGCCATGGAAGATGCGATCTCGACAGACAAGGAGCGCGAATACGGCTACTCTATGAGCCGGAGGCCCCTCCCGTGCCCGGAGAAGCTGGGGCAGTACTACGACCACGACCTGCTTCCACTTTTTCAGAGCGTCGCGAACGAGGAGTACGCTGTATCTGCTCTCATGGTCATCCTCCAGGCCCAGAGCTTCGTTAGTGGTCTTATGGTTCGGGACGCCCTCGTGTGTATGCACGGAGACCCCCAGCTCAAGTTCATCGACATCCAGAGCATCTTGATGCATCGGTGCCCACGACTGCTCAAGGCGGGGGAAGATTTCCAAGTCTACCCGATACACCCTTCTCTCCATGAACACTTCAGATCGCACATCAGCGAGGAGGAGCAGAACGTGAACATGGCCTCGTTGTGCCTCAAGTATCTCTCGCAACCTATATTCGGAGACGGCATCGCCGTGAAAGAAATTGCAAAGAAACACCCGTTTTACATGTACGCGGCCTTCAACTGGCAGGAGCACGTACGGCTATCAGGGGACATCCGTCTCAAGTTGGTGCCTCAACTGCGAGACTTCTTCAGCTCGGCCTCCTACACGACGTGGTGCGAGTATGCCGAAGGGCCTTTCGATCGACCTTACGTGATAATACCCCCGGTCATCGCGCTGGTCGATGCCAATGCGTCTGATATGGCCGGCCTGGTCGAACAAGACGTGATGTACGAGGTCAAACTGGAGACATATCCGTGGAAGGACAGCATCTGGGGATGGCTTTGGGAAGTAAAATGGAAGATGAACCGGAAGATGCCCAAGCTCGCCAAGTTCATCGATTCCTTCAGAAGTCAGGACCACCACTTTGCGACCGATCCGTTCGGTCTCTCCCCTCTGATGCATGCTGCGAAGTTCCCTTCTGGGATGCCCGAGATGGTCAGCTACTTCGCCCAGTGGCCCTCGACGATCAACCGGCGCGACCCAGTCATAGGTGCGACGGCCTTGATGTTCTTTTGCAGACACATTAGGAGCTCCGACCCTATCATCATAGCCAAGATTGTATCTACCCTGGTCGACGCCGGAGCCGACGTCAACATCTCGACCTTTCGAGGAGAGACGCCGCTCTGGCTGGCATGCAACAACGGCAACCCAATGGTCGCCCGGGAGCTGCTCCGCGCAGGGGCAGACCCCAACATTTCAGACAAGGACGGCTCTACGCCTCTCCACCAGGCGATTAGAGGGTCGGGTCCTGGCGCCTTTGAAATCACGAGGGAGCTCATCTTCTACGGCGCCGACCTGGACATCAAGTTTGCTCATTACGATATGCAGACCCCGCTCACAGCTTGCATAGTGGACATGCAGTTCGACGTCTTCATGCTTCTCGTGGAAAATATTGACAACATTAACCAGATCGACGACGGCGGCTTCGGTGCCATCCACTTCCTGGTCCAGCCGAAGTACAGCGATTGGCTCCCGCATCTTTTGAGCCGGCCGGACTTGGACCTCGAGCTGCTCACGGATTCGGTGGCCAAGAACGGCAGTCCTGCTCGCCAGACGGCGCTGTCGTTTGCCATTGCCGAGGAGAATTTCACGGCGGTGAAGATGCTGTTGGAAGCTGGTGCGAGCCCGTGCCGGCATCCGAAATCCACCGACAGAACGCCGCTCTACATCGCCGTGGACTTTGCCAAGACGGGTAGAGAAGACTCAAGGTATTGTGTCTATCGTGGGCGGTAGAAATGACCAGAGTTGACCGATTCGCAGCGAGGATGGAAAGGACCGGACCGGTAATCTCGACATCGCCGAGCTGCTTCTTGCGTACCAAACGCCGATCAACATCATCGACCACCATGTGAAGTTTCCAAAGTCGGCTCTGATGAAGGCCGTTTCTCGAGGGAAGTACTCTATGGTCGAACTCCTCCTCAAGCACAGTGCCGATCCGACTCTCGAGGAGGCCTACGATCTGCCCGGCTCGCTCATTGCAGCTGTTGAAAAGGGGGACGTCGACATCCTCAGACTGCTCCTCGAGAATTCTATACCTCCGACGATCGACTACGTCCCCAAAGATTACAACCACATCCTCGTCGAGGCGATGAATAAGGACGTAGAGCTCGTCCAAGTATTGCTCGACCACGGGGCGGACACCAAACGCTTTCTCTCGCCGGGCGATAGCAGGACACCGCTGCAATCGGCTGCCCAGGAAGGCAATCTTGCCCTGTGTAAACTCCTCGTCGACCGCGAACCTGGTCTCGTGAACTACCAGAACCAGCAAGGACTCGTCTGCGAAACGCCGCTCAACATCGCCGCGAGAGAAGGGCACATCGAGGTTGTCCGCTACCTCCTTGAAGTCGGCGCCGAGCCAGATCTTCAGTCAAACCACTACAGGGAGACGCCTCTTTGGTCAGCCTGCTCACGAGGTCGGGTCAAGATTGCGAAGCTCCTGCACGAGAAAGCACCGGACACGATCTACACGCCCTCCTACGACGGCGAGACCCCTCTCATCGTAGCGTGCGCTGCCGGGGCGCTGGACCTCGTCAAGGTCCTCCTCCAAAACGGCGCGGACATGACCTCGCGCTGCTCAACATACGAATCGTGCATCGCAAAGGCCTTCTCCCGGAACGGCGCGCCCGCGTACAAGATCGTGCAGGTGCTCATTGAGCACGGGCTCGGAGTCGACAACGTCGTCAGCTCGCTTGGGTACAGCGTGCTGGGAGAGGCCTGTAGGCGCGGGGACGTGCCGACAGTACGGCTCTTATTGGAAAAGGGCGCCGATCCGGGCAAGGGGCAGCGAGAACCCGGGCGTGATGAAGCTGAGGTTCGGTGGAAGAGCGCCGCGCGGGTTGCGGTGCATCACCGGAAAATCGAGGCGCTCAAGGAACTGCTGGCGCACCCCAAGGCGGGCGAGTTCATCGGCAGCACGGACTACTACGGCGACACGATCCTGCACGCGACAGCCGCCCTGACCAAAGCGGGAGGGTTCGCTGGGGAGGTCCAGAAGGCGTGCGAGCGGATCAAGGCCGAGACCGGCGTGGACCACTTCGGCGAGATGCTGCGGACGAAGAACTTCAAGTTCAAGACACCTATCGACGTCGCGCTGGGAAGACGCCACGCACCCGTAACCGGCCGAGCACTAGACAACGTCGACGAAATTATCTCGCGGTACATCTCGGAGCTGGTCGCTGCCCCCGAGAGGACGGCCCACGAGCATCATCACCTCGTCCGAGACCTGGCGCGGCTGCTCCTGGGCAGGCACGGACACGACGAGCAGGCGGCGCGGCTGGTGCAGACGTACATCGTGGAGGAGTGGATCAAGGAGAAGGAGGAGCAGTTTGAAGAGACGGTGTATTGCGGGTATTACTGCGACGAGTGCGACGGCGAGGAAGTAGGTTCACGTCGTGAAGAGGAGACGCTGTACTTTTGTCGGTACTGCGACTTTAATATCGCGACGTGCTGTTTTGAGGGGTATAAGGGGGTGCACCGGCTGGTTGCGGTGCCGGTCGTCATGGAGAGGAGGATTCTGGACTTGAATTCGCTCGAGTTCATGGGCGTTCTCGAGGAGCTGAGGCGATGGTTCATCAAAGGCAAGGCCCGCGCGGAGGAATCTCCCGTCCTCGATATCTTCGAAGCGGACCCCGAGTCGGAGGCCACGACGTTGTCGCTGGCTTTCCTGCACGCCCTGGGGTACCTCGAGTTCCGCCGGCGGGCGTGGAGTCCGTACCTCCCACTTTCTCCGAAGATAAGCAGGCGCATAGAGCCGTGGGACCGGCTCATCGGAGACGAGAGGAGGGGGTTCCAGGAGTGGGTGTGGAGGGGGGAGATGTATCCGTGGAGGCTGAGGGCTGAGCTGGAGTATTTTGTCGAGGGTGGGAGGAGGACTGCGTACAGGGACTTGGAGGTCGTCGAGATGGAGCTGGTTTTGGTGGATGTGGGGAGGTTGTTCCGAGGGCCGCGGGTCCCGGTGATGAGGGATGTGGAGGTGCGGCCGAGGGTCGTTGTTGAGCGGCGCCGGGAGGGTGTGGATGCTTTTTCTGATGATGAGGAAGAGATTTTTGACTAGGGTTTGGGAGTTTTGGATATGACGACTGATGAATACTGGAAATACTCCAAGGGAACGAACGATACAATTATCGAGCAAAAGAGGCTAACTATTCTTACTGGTGATTATTATTTCGCACCCCCAAGCTGAATATCCCACCGTCTACAAGCACCTATAATGATAATGTGCAGCAGCGACGATGACGGACGACAGAGACGATAACGGACGACAGCGACAATACTAGTTAATCTAGAACACCTACCTAGAGGGGGATGTGAAATGCTTAGTCTGGGGGGTATGAAATAATAGTTCCCTTCATTCATTTCAGGATAACAAGCCCCTGCCTGACCCCGTCTTCTTACCCGTAGCCTGAACCCACCTGATATTCTCACGTCGAATGAAGTGCAGGGGAAAATGAAACAGCTGTCACCGGACGCATATGATTTGTGATGAATCCCAGGCTGCATCAAGTGAAGAAGCTGGGCGTCCCTTGCGGAAGCCGTTCCGAGTGCGATTGGTAGCCCAGATCCAAGATATGGTTCCGCATGTTTCCGGTTCCGGTTTCCGAGGACGTGCGGTCGCCCACCCTCGACCTTACGTCTATTTTGGTATGGATCCAAGGACCGGGGAATAGTGTTCGAATGACGGACAGCAAGGTTTTGAAGTGTGTGGGTGGTGAAGAATAGACGATTTAGTCCTTTCTATCCGTGGATTCCATGAAACCCCGAAGGCATTCCCACAATCATCTACTCTGGCACCAACGCAACGCACACCTTGTTGACCACCTTCCTCCACCAGCTCCAGTATGCAGATCAGAGGCTTTTAACCTCTTGGGCAGGAAGTATTCCCCTTGAACAACTGGTCCCCGGGAGGAAGGTAGACACCCACTTGCGGGTGGCCATGGGTTATGTAAGCGGCAACGTCTTGTCACGTGTGAGGATGATGTTGGATCACGACAATCGGCAGAAGCTTTTCTTGCTTCAAATATGTTTAGATAGCTCGAGGAGTCACGGTTCGAGGATTTTAAATAGGATTGTGTTGTGACAAATGGGAGAGTTAGTTGCGCTGGTTTGAGAAGGGACGGCTACTTCCTAGGGAGTCGGACAGGAAAAGTCCTCGTAAGTATAAGATCACTGGGGCAGAACCAAAAGTGACTTTCGCATTGATATCCTGTTGTAAATTAGCTAGGCAGACACGACTGCAGCTGGGTTAATCAGACCACCTGCCTCCTTCCGTCAGACACCCTCCCGTCCTCGTCGCTCCTGCCCTCCGCCAATGCAGACACACCCAGGCAGCACCACACACTCCAGACCTCTGGAGGAGGCCATTATAAACCAAGAATTGTCGTCGTTTTTCAACTCAGCATGGTCGAACGGTGGTACGTTAGCGTTTTCCGCGCGCCTGGGTGAGCAATCCCCAGCCCGCCAGCGGGAACCATGGAACATCGTTCGATTCATGCTGGGCTCCCTTTTCTTCTTGTCTTTCGATCTGATGCTTTCGTGAAATCCCGTCGCATCATTCTAGTCTATGCGAGATGTTGTTGGTCCAGTCTCTGTTTGTTTCTGGTGTCTCTCCATCCGATTGGGCAAACGGTTGGCTGTTCGGTGTTGGTGCTTGTTGGAACTTTGGTCTCCCCGTTTTACCCTGCTGCCTGCCCACCCCCAACTTCAACTCCTTCACAAACCACCACACCTTATCGAGGCAAAATACCGCATCTCCCTCCATCGAAACATCTCAAAACACCAGCAAACCTGTCCCAACATGTCCGCGGCAGAAAACCCCTACCAAACCTACGAAGCCCTCGGGGCCGGCCCATCCAACAGCGCCCGGCTGGTCTTCATCCCGGTGCACGGCACCGTGCAGAGCGCCGTCGAGGTGCTCCCCGACCCGGGGGACCCGCACGCGCGGACGCCCTACTATGACCACGCATCCGGGATGTACCACCCCGTCGGCGTGCTGCCCGTCTCGGAGCCCAGGGTGTCGTCCGTCACCGTGCGCGTGTCGGAGCTGGAGGACTGGGAGGAGAACTGGCTCGAGATGCACGAGGGGCACTCGGAGCCGGACATGCCGGACGCGTTTCCCGACGCGAAGTGGGGGGAGCTGAGCAGCGGTGACGAGGATGATGATGATGAGGACGACGACGACGGGCCGCAGCTGCTGCACTGCTGCGAGCAGGACCGCCCGCGCGGCAAGAACGCCAAGCTGACCATCACGCCCTCCAAGGCGTGGGACGGCCGGGACGGCGGCTTCGTCACCGTGCACGACTACGTGAGTGCGCTGCACCCCTGGCTGGTGCGGCTGCGGGGCGACGTGCTCGGCGCGATGGGCACGATGGACGGGCTGGACGGGCCGCTCGGGGACGAGATGGATCTTGTGGTCAACTGCGACGGGCTGGGCTGCCTGATGATGGAGCCGCGGACGTCTTGGATCGGGCAGAGGAAGGGGCTGTCTGTTCGGGAGACGATTGGGGGCAGGATACGCACCAGTGAGATTGTTACGTCTGAGTAACCGCGATCCGGCGAGAGGACATGGCGGGATCGGGGCTGTCGGGCGGCGACGTCCGTGCACCGGAGGTTGGATTCGGCGACAGCGCGGGGCCGCAATGCCGGGAGGAGAATACGTAACTTCATAGGGGCAGAACTGACTGAAACATGATTACGGCAAAACGTCGGGCTCCCGGGAGTATTTTCGTCCAAGTCCTTGTGCGATTAGGAAGCATTCGTCTAGGGTCAAGTGAGGAGGCTCTTGATACTTGCTTGGCGTTGGCTCGGAACGCCTCGGAACATCTTCCGAGCAGGCTGCATCTATGCCCACGTATCTGATAGATACGGCAGCCAATGGGCATATATTCTGGGCTTCATCGTCGAGATTTATCATAACGTGCAGATATTACATGATTTCGTTCACTCATTATTCACAAGACTGTGTACAGCAACCCAGAAGCTGTCGTTCATCCATATTCCACCCGAGCAAATGGCTTCTGTAACAGTGACCGGCGTCGAGGGACGCTCTATCACCGGTAATATGCTGAAATCGTGATTTTCACGATTCTAACTTGCTGACGCGATATCTCAGTCCCCACCGGACTCTTCATCAACAACGAATTCGTCACCGCAACAGGAGATGCCACAATCGACCTAGAGAACCCCTCCACCGGCGTCCATCTAGCGACGGTATCCGCGGCCCAGGAGCAAGACGTCGACAAGGCCGTGGCGTCGTCCAAGGCCGCGTACCCCGGCTGGAAGAACACGGCCCCCACCGCGCGGCGCGACCTCCTCAACGCCCTGGCGAGCGTCGTGGAGGCGCACGCCGAGGAGCTGGCGTCCCTGGAGGCCGTCGACGCGGGGATCCTCTACCGCGACTCGATGGGGCTGCACGTGCCGCAGTCCGTGGAGAACCTGCGCTACTTTGCCGGGTGGGCGGACAAGGTCGACGGCGAGACGCTGGCTATCCCGGAGGGCATGGCGTATACCCGCCGCGAGCCTATTGGGGTTTGCGCGGCGGTCATACCGTGGAACGCGCCGTTGTACGTCGAACATCATCTCCCATCCCCGCGTTCGTTGCTGATTTGAATGTGCCAGGATGATTACCCTGTGGAAGACGGCGCCGGCGCTCGCTGCGGGTAACACCCTCGTCATCAAGACGCCAGAGCTCTGCCCCCTATTCGGCCAGAAACTCGCAGAGCTGATCGTCGAGGCGGGCTTTCCGCCAGGCGTAGTCAACATCCTCTGCGGCCTAGGCACCATCGCCGGGGCGGCCCTGGCCACACACAACGACATCAAGAAGATGTCCTTCACCGGCAGCCCCGGCGTCGGCCGGCAGATCCTCGCCGCGTCCGCCAAATCCAACCTCAAGAAAGTCACGCTGGAGCTCGGCGGCAAGGGCCCGTCGATAGTCTTCGACGACGCCGACTGGGAGAACGCGCTGTTCTGGACCACGCTCGGGATCACCGTCAACAACGGGCAGGTCTGTGCCGCCGGCAGCCGGATTTACGTCCAGGATACCGTGTACGAAAAGTTCTGCGAGGAGTTTAGCCGAAGGTCTAGGGATGCTGTGCACGGCGACCCGTTGCTGCCCGAGACGACCAAGGGCCCTGTCATCAGCGCGGGCCAGCGGGATAGGGTGCTGTCGTTCGTGCAAAAGGCGAAGGACGCCGGGGCCGAGCTGCTTCACGGCGGGACGGCGTTGCCTGGAAAAGGCAACTTCGTCGCGAACACGGCGTTTAAGGATGTGCCACAGGACTCGGCGACGATGCAGCAGGAGATTTTCGGGCCGTTTGCTAGTATTGCGAGTTTTGGGAGCGAGGAGGAGGTTATTGCCAAGGCCAACGACTCTAGCTACGGGCTCAGCGCGGCTGTGTTTACGAAGGACCTCGGGCGGGCTTTTAGGGTTTCTGAGGGTGTTGAGGCGGGGCAGGTTACTGTCAACATGTGGGGGACGGTGAATGCGAATACGCCTTTTGGGGGTGTGAAGGAGAGCGGGTTCGGGCGCGATATGGGCAAGGATGCGCTGGAGGAGTGGACTTCGGTGAAGTCTGTTAAGTGGAATATGATGAAGGCGAGTTTGTAGATGCAATGGACGTGCCGGTATAGGTACTTGGATGAGAAGAGCCCGCGTGTTTGTGACTTGAAATATCCACGAGGGCTTCTATGGGCTCTGATACTTCCAGTTGCATCTCCCGAGTATCTGTCGCGTGAGATTTGGATGTCTTGAAAACCCGTTGACTGTCCCGAACGGAGGGGATCCCCTGGCCAGATTCCAGCGTGGTTTTCTCACGAACAGCGCTAATGACACTTCAGTTCAGCAAAATAGTAGATTCCGACTTTGTTTATCTATTCGTAATCGTAACTGGCTTTAAACTACACCGAAAGCGCCTAGATGTCTTCGCAATGCCAATTCAGCATCTCGAGGGCCCCGGCGGTCCAGTCGCATACCCGGGAATGGCCGATTGCATACGCGAACCGGGGCGTCTCCGACAGGCGGCGCAATACCCTCGTGTGACGGGGCCCGAGGCCACGTTCAAGGGCACCCTGCAATGCCGCTCTTTGTCGCAACGCCTGAAGGGGCCTTTGTTGGTTGTGTACTTGGCGCCGCAATTGCTGCATTTGACGTCTCCGACTTGATGTAGCACATTTTGAAGTTAGCGGATGTATTTTTGTTGATGGCGTTCTTGTTTTAAGAGTCTTCTTAGTTGATGGAGAAGGTCCTTGAGACAATGACCTGACTCAATGGGTAAGTATGCCTTGGGGTTCTGTTTGCGATGTTTCTTGAGCATGGAGTTGAACAAAGACGATGCGAGGGGGCTTGAGTACAGAAGTATGCTTTAAATCAGTGGCAAACAATAAAAGTGATTCACTGAACAAGAGATTGTGTGCATCAAGGTGAGTGAATGTGATTGTTGGATTGTCCTTCGACGACCGTGATTCAAAGAAGCAATCAACAACAGCAGAAGGTGCTTTTGGACTCGACCCTGAATGAGCCGAGAACCATGTGATCCCAGTGATCAGGAAATGGCTGGCCTAAGCTCAGTGTGGTAAAATAAATTGAAATTGAGTGAATTCCCCCCAGAGCATGTGTAAATCCAATCCAAAACGGACCTTGCATCACATCTTGGCTCAAGTCTGTCAATTCACCAAAACACTCTAAACCCGCATATCCTCCATCTCGCAACAAACATGTGCCAATTCGTATGGAAGGACAACCAATGCGCCACCTGCGGCCTCTTCTTCAACCGCCGACTGACAGCCTGCAGAAACCCAAGGACGCGACGCAGCAGAGCCTGCGGCAAGGTATTCCTCAGAGAAAACGAAGCCAGCTTCAAGTGTCAGGAGTGCCTGGTCTCCGAGAAGCCCTGGAAGAAGCTGGGAGTCCTGACTGATGTGGACGAGCCGGAGTACTATAGCGACGACTCGAAGGATAGCGACTATGATAGCAGTGGAGACGAGAGTGACTGGGATGAGTCTGACGGCGAGGGGGACTTTGAGGTTCGGCAGGGAGAATGTGGTGAGAAGAGGAAGGCGGATGGTGGCTGGGAGGGCGTTGGGTTGAGGAGGACTCCGAAGAGGGTTTGTAAGAGTGTGGGAAGGGCTGCGCTGTGTAACTGACAGACTCGGAAGAACTAATTCAGAAATAACAGGACTTTTCAGAGATATTTGAGCACTCACGGTCTGATTCTTCCAACAGCTACTTGCCTGCCAACCAAACGCTTCCTTCATCATCGTGACTCGCCCCAGCTACCGTATCCAATATCCAGTTTCCACACATAGCTGGATCACCCCTCGGTCTTCACATTCATCATAATTCGTCCACACATAAGTCGGTGCCAAAGCGCCTTGAGCCAACACGCCACCCTCCTCTCCCTCCTATTGCCTCCCACAACGCCAATCAACACGGCTCACGACCTCGCGTGCTTCCTCCGATGCAACTCCTTCACCTCCTCATCAAGCCCGGCAATAGGCCCCGTCACAGGCGTCCTAGGCGCAACCTGCGAAATAGCCAGCGGCGCCACCCTCCCGCCCTTATCGACCCCAAACTCCCTCAGCCAGGACGCATACTGCTCGCTCGACGACACATAAACAATCGGTCCCAGGCCGACCCAGGCGTGCGCGGCGGCGCACATGGGGCAGTGCTCGCCCGAGGTGTACACGGACGCGGACGAGCGCTCGGCGTCGGAGAGGTTGAGCTGCGCCCAGCGGGCGAGGGTGAACTCCGGGTGGAGGGTCGCGTCGGGGCGGCCGTCGCCGGGGGAGCCTGTCTTTGTGCGGTTGCGGTCCTCGTGGAGGATTGCGCCGGTGGAGGAGACGAGGACTGAGCCGAAGGGGTCGTCGCCTGCTTCGAGGGCTTCTGCGGCTAGGGCGACGCAGCGCTTGAGGATTGCGGGGTCTGGTTGGGACATTTTGGTGGTTGTTGGAGAGGTGGTGTGAGGTTGGAGGTCGGGACTGTGAGCTGAGTGAAATGGGTAGATGAGAGGATGAGATAAAGAGGGGAGGTGATGTCGAGGAGCGGGATGCGGATGAAAGTTATCCCGGAGGCATTTCAAGCTGTCAGAGATTGGCGATTGCTATGTGTAAGCGTTTGCTGTTGGAATTGTCAGCTAGATTGGTGATCATTCGACGAGAGAGATTTGTCGTAGGAAAATCACTTGGCGAGAGCTTCAGGACGAGGACCCATGGCCGAGCGAATGAGAAGAACGGGATATTGAAGGTCGATCTGTAAGCGTAGAGCTGAGTCAAGGGGTTGGTGATTTGGTTGGTAATTGAATTTGCCTGGATGCACCCACCCGCAGCGAGGTGGGTTCGTGGATGGCGTCAATTTAAGCTTAAGAGGGAGTGGTGTCCTCAGCTCAGGGTTGTCGCAGGCTCTTGAGTGATTCTACATGGTGGACTCTGCATTGGCAACCAAAACATCACCATGCGCATGCTGTCTCATTAATTTCAATGACTGTCATTATCCCTAGCGATGTAAGTGGCCGACCACGCTGTTCCAATTGACTCGTTAGAGTCAGTAGAACGTGGAGAAAAGTCCTCGGGCGACTTCCGAGGTTCCCGACAGACGTGCGATTGTCTTCAATTGGGCGCGATACGAGTGGCCCAAATTCTTCTGTTGGAGGCTGAAAACGCGGGGAAGTTTGCCTTCCAATTGGATTCAACCGGTGGCGGGGGCAATTGAATTCGAGTTTGGCCGAGGTTGAATGGCCATCCAAGAAACTGCAAAAGGACTCCGACCTGTCGCCGTTCGAGCGATTCGGCACCAACTCGCGGAGAAGCACTGTGGCTTTTCCCCTAGCCCCAAAGCGGCTGGCTTCCGGGCGCCCGGCGGGCGACTTGCAACTTAAGTCCGGGAGCTTGTCTTACGAGGTGCATATCCATGTACTATGATCGGGCCGAGACCACACACACATGAACAAACACTGGTTTGGCTGCGAGAGGGCGGCGGTGGCCGACGCGAAGGCGAGTGATAACATCAGCCAAGCAGGACAAAAAAAAAAAGTGATGGATTTGTAGGAAGGATTACTCACAGTTCCTGCATCGGCGGCCGGGGTGGATCCGCGCCAAGTCCGACCCGGGGCCGGGGTGGAGCTGGGGGGGAAGGGTGGTACCTTATTTGGGTATGGAGCCTGTTTTATGAGTCTAGACTTGTTGGTTCTGCGGGTTGTCTAGGGACTGGGGATGTACATTCATGGTGTTGTTCAGTGACGACCTCTTGAGAACGTCGTCTTTCAGTCTGGAAGGTGTCGTGAAGACGGAAAAGGACCCCATCACGGCCGGCCAATGCCAGCGTGGTGCATTAATAATCGGCTATCCGTACCCCAAGCGCACCTGCACGTTGCTGAGAGCCGCTGCGACCTGGAAACGCGGGGTTCGGCTTGCGAGGCGCTGAGGGGACGGATGATCTATTCCCTTTTAGAAGCTCAACCCCTGCCGGCCGCAACCATAGGTACTTTGCAGCAGGTACTTTCAGGCTCTGATACACTATTGCACACGCCGTACCTATACCAGAAATACCTGTATTTTCCGATTGAGAAACCAAACCAGCGCACCATTAGCACCTCGTGTTCTTGCCCAGCGGCTTGTTAGACAGCTCTTCTTGAAGGTACCTTTCCGACCGAGGTACACCTTCGTTGGTACTTCGGCACCTCGTTGGGGTCCGGTGTGGAGACGGGAGGATCACCGACCCTGTCGGGCAGGGAACCTTTTGTCCCCGACGTCGGCGCGAAAAGACTCACAGTCGCATTGCGACGCAGGGGATCAACTTGTTGCTTCCAAGAAAAAATAAAAAGTGAGAGGGTGTGTGACTGAGCTGTTGGTGACGAAATAAAAGCTGACCGCGACCCTGGACGCATCGTCGCCTCGTGGCACTCACACCTCACCCTCTCTTCTTTCTTCTCCCCTCGTTGGACACTTGCTCCGCGAGCCCCTCTCGAGTGCGTGTGTCAGGCTCAATTGAGCTCTTCGGCCAAGCACAGCACCACCGCCCACCTCGACCTCGCTCAACATCCGCGACATTGTCAAGATGCAGTACGACGAGAACAAGACGGCCGAGTCGCCCTCGCGCTCCCTCGAGCACGCGACCGACCTCGAGCGCCCCGGCTACTCGGACGACCACGTCGAGTGCCCGCCGCACACCACCGAGGCGAAGCTCGTCACCAAGATCGACATGCGCGTCATTCCCTTCCTCTGCGTCATGTACCTCCTGGCCTTCCTGGGTGAGTCGCGAACCTCCCGGATAACCTCATCCGTCGTCGCCTACTGACCTCCCCCAGACCGCGTCAACATCGCCAACGCCAACGTCTTCGGCCTCTCCACGGAGCTCGGCCTCGACGGCACCCTCTACAACAACGCCCTCGTCGTCTTCTTCGTCCCCTACATCCTGCTCGAGATCCCCTCCAACATCCTGCTCAAGAAGTTCAAGCCCCACGTCTGGCTCAGCATCAACATGTTCGGTTTTGGTTTGGTCACCCTGCTGCAGGGCTTCGTCCAGAACTACGCCGGCCTCTGCACCACCCGCTTCTTCCTGGGCGTGTTTGAGACGGGCATGTTCCCGGGAGGTGAGTTCATTTCACCCCTGATTATTAAACCGTTGCCGAACGCAAGCTCGGAAGCCCATCCGACTCCTTTCACACGCACTCGCTGACGCCCGCATCTCCAGCCTTCTACCTCATCGGCATGTGGTACCGCCGCCACGAGGCCCAGCGACGATACTCCTTCTTCTTCAACAGCACCACCCTCGCCGGCGCCTTCGGCGGCCTCCTCGCCGCCGCCATCGGCAAGATGTCCGGCGTCCGCGGCTACGCCGGCTGGCGCTGGATCTTCATCCTCGAAGGGCTGCTGACCGTCGTCGTCTCCGTCTTCTTCTACTTCTGGCTCCCCGACTTCCCCGAGGAGGTGAAGTGGCTCACCGACGACGAGAAGGCCTTTGTTTCTGCCCGCCTGCGCGTCGACCAGGGCCGCTCCGCCGTCGAGCGCAAGACCACCCTCCGCGACGTCGGCAACATCTTCAAGGACTGGAAGGTTATTGTGGGCGGGTTCATGTACTTTGGCCTGATCGTCCCCGCGTACGGGTATGCGTACTTCGCGCCGGGGATTATCCAGACGTACGGGTACGACAGCATCCAGACGCAGTTGCACAGCGTCCCGCCCTGGGCCGTTGCGTTTGGTTTCTCCATGCTCGTCGCGTTTGCGTCGGATAAGCTACGCCACCGGTTCCTGTTCGCCATTTTTGCTATTTGCGTCGCCATCGCAGGGTTTGCGATCCTCATCTCGGTGCACGACAACACCAAGGTGCAGTACACCGCGCTCTTCCTAGTGGCCATGGGTACGTCCCCTCCATCTCACATCATCTCTCATTTCGTCGCTAACAAAGGTTCGCAGGCGCCTACACGGCCATGCCCATCATCGTCTGCTGGTTCAACATGAACCTCGGCGGCCACCACCGCCGCTCCATCGGCAGCGCCTGGCAGGTCGGCTTCGGCAACATCGGCGGCAT
Source organism: Colletotrichum plurivorum (assembly GCA_014235945.1). NCBI lineage: Eukaryota > Fungi > Ascomycota > Sordariomycetes > Glomerellales > Glomerellaceae > Colletotrichum > Colletotrichum plurivorum. The sequence goes on from WIGO01000118.1 coordinate 106,462, forward strand.
CATCGCCGTCTTCGCCTTCCTCAAGAAGGACGCCCCCAAGTACATCCCCGGCTACAGCATCAGCATCGCTTTTGTCTTGCTCAGCGGCGTCGCCTGCGTCGTCTACGCGGTCGGCTGCTGGGCCGCGAACCGCGAGAGGGACCGCCATGCCGGCGAGTCGAGCCTGTCCGAGGACGAGAAGACGGAGCTGGGTGACTTGTCGCCTGATTACAGGTACCTCCTTTAGAGGGGGGGGAGATTTGTAGAAGTGTGCGGAGGATGGTGGATGAGTTGGTATATCCCGCCGTTGAGGCGCTTAATGATGAATACATATTACATTACCCCCTGATGCCAACCCTTCTTAGCTCGTTACCGTCTCACCCTGAAGACTGCTCCCGCTTCACAGACTCCAGAGGCACGTCGTCATCCCGTTTCTTCCTCCCCTTCCGCCCCGAACAACAAGCACACACGCACATGGCCACGAACAAACTCACAATCAACAGCGGCAGCCCGACAAGCAGCAGATAAAACTCGGTCATGCCTTTGTTAAACGGCCCGTCCCTGATCGGACCCTGGCTAGTCGTCGCCGCCGCCGCGGCGCTCGTCGTCGTCGTCATCATCGTCGTCTCAGCCGTCCACGTCGCCAGCATCTCCGTCACCTCGGGCGGCCGCGGCGTCAGCGTATCCGTATCGGACGCCGCCCACGTGATGTGCCACGCGGCATGCACGTCCCACACGCCCGTCCCGCCGGAGAAGACGGACGTGCTGTTCCACCGGTCCGTAGCCGTCCAGGCCCCGTCGTTGGCCCCCCGGCCGGCGGCCGCGGTAGCAGGCCGCGTTGTCGGGCATCAGGCGCCAGGGCTCGGGGACGTCGAGGGTGTACCATCTAGCGCACCGCGTTTCAGTTTCTTCTTTTGCAGATTCCATCGGAGGGAAGGGGGGGGGATTTACCTCTGGCAGCAGTGCGCCGTCGTGAAGGCGCCCCATCTGCGCATCCCGTGCGCGTCCCAGCCGCTGGGACACACGGCCCCGCTGAGAGCGAAGTTCTCGCTGCCCGAGTTCCAGCCCGAGGGGTGGCAGGCGACGACGGCCGGGTTGGATGGGTCTAGGACCAGGAGCGTTGCTGTTGTCGTGACTGTCGAGGAGCGGAGGAGGTGGTGCTCGATGGAGCGGAGCGCGTAGGAGCAGTGCGGTGGGTAGATGAAGGGCGTCGTGAGGGCGGCGTGCGGCTGCGTCGTTGTTGAGGTAGCGTCTTGTGTTGTTACTGTTGCTGGGGTGGTGATTAGTGAGGGCTCCATTTTTGTTGTCGCGGATGTGAACGAGAGACTGCGGTGACGGAGAAAGAGTGTTGTTTGGCTGACGATGGGGGGCTGTTGGTGGTTTTAGTACTCACGATCTACCCATGTTGGTTGAATTAGACTCGTCACATTGCGCGCTGAATTAGGCTCAAGAACACCACCGCCGCTTAATTAAGCTACGCCGCTCCAGCCTCCAGCAGCGTACCAAACGTCGACGCGGGAGAAATACAGGGGTTTGCGGACTGTTGTTGGTCGTTTGGTGGTTGTCTGTGGCCCGGATGGGAGGGCCGACAGTTGACCAACAGAAGTTTCGCTAAGCGAGCACAGCCTCTGTCAATAACGTCTGTATCGGGCGAAGGGCCAGAAATAAGGTGTCGAACACGAGCGTTGGGATGCTGTGCCGCTGGTGAACGCGTCGACTTAGCCACGCGAGGGTTTGGGCTTTTTCGTGCGGACTGTGCCGCGTGCGGCGAAATGATGATATGGTATTGGAGATGGAGTTGTATCGGGCTTTTTATTTTATTGGGACGCTTGATACTGATGTATTTTTTCACTCACGGCCATGTATTGTCGGGCTTAAGGCGTCGAGTTGGAATGGGGATGCGCGTTAAGAGATCTAGAAAGCAGAGGTCGTTGGAATTTCGTCGTGGTCATGGTCTCTACCAATAGTCAGTGCCGTCTTTTAGAGCTGCGCAACATTTTGCGTCCGATGCAATTGCGAGCAGCTCTTTTGGTTATGAAGCCCCGGGAACGTGGGACTACTGTTGGATCCCCGTTGAATCCCCCCCCCTCTCTTGGGTTGCAAAGTCAAAGTCTTGGTAGACTGCGTCTACCAGCGCGCGAGTGAAGAAATCTCTACGTCTTCTCCATATATGAGAACAGATGAAACGACGTCAAGTTGCGAGACTTGAAAAGTCTCTGGCGATGTCACGTCAGGGCTGCATACTCTGTGTGCGTCAACGGATGGCATCTCTCCACAAAGTTTTGCTGCGTTGCAAACACGCTCTGGGTTGGTCCCATGGGAAGTCTCTGTTTACGAAGTATCGCACGATAGTCCCGGGCCCCGGCGCCTGTTGTCGCTTTTACTTCATGCTACAGGGACAAGCCTTGAGAACTCGTGGTTACTCTTATGCTCTCCTAGGATTGACAACTCTCAAGGAGACAGTTGGGAAGTTGACCTCGGTAGTACTGAACACAACAAAGCGTGCAAGAATTGAGAATACGGTGCCCGATATCCTTCCAACACCAGTCGGGAGACTTCTACATCACTGAGAACTGAAATCACATGGTTTCCTAGCCCGGCATGCGACTTCCATGAGTCCATCATCTCAGGTGTAATCACCTACGAGTGTTGTTAGGTCATTGGCAGTTTCAACAGCAAAGAAGGAGTCAGGCTTGTTCGTCGTCCAGCAGTGAGCGCCTTTTCCGGATACCACAAAGCCAAGAGCCATCGAGCTGCCTTATCTTCCGCTTCTAGTTATCTCGGACGCCCAGAGTCTCGTCCCGGTGCCTCGGAACCGGGGAGACGGACCCATCCACCGATTGAAAGAAGACAAGACCGGGGGAGAGATCCATCTTGTCAATATTACGCAGCTCTCCTCCTGAGAAAGACCGGAAGCCACGGCGGACGGAAGCGCGCGACCTTCATTGGACCGTTTTGGCTTCTGCCAGGGCCCCTTGGAGGTGGAACCGGGGACAAACACCGACAGCGAATCGTTTCCACGTGAAGACGTGACAATGTCCCAACCGCATCTGCAATCTGGATTCTGCATACGTCGTTTTCGTCCGAAATCTCCACCGGAAAGATGTGGGCTGATCATTTGTGAGATCTGACGGAGGACGTTGTTATTATGCCTGGCCATCGTCCCCGCGGCTTGCGGTGTTTTTCAATTTTCGTTAGCTGTGAACTCGATTCAAGGATTCCTGAGACAGTTGGCTCGTGATTGAAGACGAAACATTTCCAACCATGGGCGACGACGCATCCACGAACAAGCGCAAGCGCCCCTCCCAGGGATCGCAGGCCACCGCCAGTCCGCCGGCCGGCTCGCCGGTCGCCCAGAAGAGCTCGCCGGCTCGTTCTCCTGTCGCGCAGCAGACGCCCGGATCGGCGGGATCCGACGACGAGGCCGAGATCCAGCCCGCTATCATCGAGCCCGAAGACGATGCGGTGCGTCGTCATCCTCGCTACTGACCGCAGACCGATCCTCGCTGACGATGACCCCTAGACGGACCGTGGTTCTGTCACCGACGAGAGCCTGTGAGGATTCGCGTGGAACGATGTAGCGGCGAGACGTGGCATGCTGACCCTCCCAGGTCGCAATACACCGCGTCCCTGGCCTCCAGCGTCGTCGATTATCCCGTCGAGTACGGCCGCCGGTACCATGCGTTCCGGCCTGGCGGTGAGTACCATCCATGATGTTGATTTGCTCTTGCTAACTATGGCGTTAGCATACTTTGCCCCGAATGATGAGGTACGTGTGGGCCGGCCTGGTAGCTCGGTCGACATGCGGCTGGGGGGTTGCTAACGATTGTGCAGCTCGCAAGCGAGCATCTCGACATGGCCCACGTGCTGATCGTGAAGGCGATCGGATCGCGACTCTACCTGGCACCTCTGGAGAAAAGCAAGGTGCAGAGGATCATGGACATTGGAACCGGAACGGGCATATGTCTGTCGCAATATTACCAGTCCTTGCCGACGCTTGCTAATGTCGTCACTTTCAGGGGCGGTTGAGATGGGCGACATCTTTCCGAACGCAGAGGTGATTGGCAACGACCTGAGCGCAATCCAGCCGACGTGGTGAGACTTTTCTCTCAAGAGTCTTTCAGCACCGAGTGTTGCTAACAGGCGCAGGACCCCACCGAACGTGAAGTTCGAAATTGATGACGTGGAAAGCCCGTGGGTTGGGCACCAGAAATACGACTACATCATGTGCCGTTATATGGCAGGATCGATCCAGGACTGGCCCAAGCTGGTGGAGAATATCTACGCGTGAGTTGCTTTTCCTTAAATGAACCCAGCCGGGGTGATGCATTTACGCCTAGTGATGGAGCTGACGAGTTGTCGACGTAGGAACCTGAACCCCGGAGGCTGGGCCGAGTTCCAGGACATGACGTGCGAGTTTTACTCCGACGACGGATCATATACTGAGAAGAACGCCACCTGGGGCTGGAACAAGACCCTGGCGCGGACGCTGGAGAGCCTCGGCCGCGACCCCAACCCGGCGCCGAAGCTCGAGGGCTGGGTCCGCGACGCCGGCTTCGAGAACATCTACCACCAGAAGATCAAGACCCCGATCGGACCTTGGCCCAAGGACCCCCGCCACAAGGACCTCGGCCTCGTGAACCTCGCCCAGGTCCTCCTCGGCCTGGAGGGGTTCTCGATGAGGCTGCTCTGCGGAGTGCTTGGCCGGACGAGGGAGGAGGCGCTGCTGCAAGTCGCGACGGTCAGGAAGGAGTTGAAGTCCGGCGTGTTTCACGCGCTTTTCGACCAGTGAGTTTCTCTTTTTTGCTTCGTTGACATTGAAAAGAAAGCTGAACAGCTCGCTAGCCATGTCGTGTACGGACAGAAGCCCTTCGACGAGGAAGCACACGAGTGAAACAAGCATTCGTAAGTGAGGCTGCGTAGCGTGCAGAAGCTCAGGTGGATTCCGAGCTACATGCACTTCGCTCTAGAGGTGTGATCAATATGAATCCAAGAAACAGACCGATTTAGACTTCAAACCATAGCTGTAGAGGGGATTGAAAATAGAACAGGTGGGGTGTGGAAAAGTGAGGCCCGAGTCGTTTCGGGAAACGCTCAACTGCCCCGTGGCTGGATCGAGGTGTCTTCCAGAGAGGAGTCGGAAACTCCAACGCGTGCCAGGAGTCCTCCTGGGCGATAAATTTGGAGTCACTCTTGGTGGGACCTCGTTCTTAGGCTGAACTTCCGACTGACAGATGGGAGCTAACGCTCCACGTCGCGCTTTCAACATACTTGAGTGAAGATTCTACTTTCGCGGCGACTGCTTGTCCAAAGGGTTTCTGGCAGTGGATGGTTGATGGCCCGCATATCATGAGATCTAAGCGTGTTCAACAGCTTGTCGGCCGAGGGCGCATTGGGGCTACCCCTGGCGTCTTGGAAGGCGCCAGATGTCACAGGGGAAAGAACCTGATTCAAGGGCATGATAAAACTTTTGATGCTTGCGACAGTTCTTTTGTCTAAAAAACACAACAGCCCGGGAAAATGCGTATGAAACAATACTCCATCCCTTACTTGCCAACGTCGATCGTCTCACTTTCCCAATCTCCCGTAAGCGAGCCTACGCCGGCGCCGACGGACTGCAGCTTCTCGGGCTGCTGCAACAGCTCCTCCGTGGTCAGGCCGGGCCACACGGCCATCCACCTCCCCTTCAGCGAGACCTTCGCACTGCCCGCTTCCCACACGTTGCCCGGGACCCTCGGCTCGCCCAGCGCGACGACGTTCTCGGCGGACTCGCCCGGTCGCAGGGTCACGAGTGACTCGGGGCCGGGGGGCATCTTGCGGCTGACCTTGATGGCGTGGGCGGGGATGGGCTCGGAGGCGCCGTGCGGCGTGATGGAAACCTGGCCGAGCCCGTAGATGATGGGGTCGAGCGGGGAGTTCCACTTCAGGACCGTCACGGTGGTGTCGGGGTGGATGTTTTTGACGGACACGGAGATGCTCGGGGGCGAGGCGGAGGCCTGGGAGACGCTCACTTGCAGGCTGTCGAGGAATGACGTGGACTCGGCCATTGTTAGGAGTTGTAGGGGTGAGTAGAAATAGAAGGTGAGTAGGACGATGGCGCCGAGTGCTACGGCGACCGGGAGTGAGAGGGGCCCTCGGCTGCGGTGCTGGAAGGTCATAGATGATGGGGTAAGTGAGTCGGATGGAAAAGATGACGATAATTACGACCGATGATGATCGATGATGAGAATAGCAGAAGTGTGTGAGTATGTCAGTGAGTGAGAGTGAGTGTGTCGGTTTGAAAGTGAGGTAGTCGGTAGACGGTTGAAAGTCTCAACGTCTTCAAGCGTCGTCACGTTGTCCACCTCCTGAACTAATCTGGACTCGTGGGTGGGATCGTCGCTAGGCTTTATTGCTGAGTTAGGCAGGTGGTAGCTTACGCGAGTGGACGGACGTTTGCAGGATATTAAAATCAAGAGTGAGGGCATGACGATGCGGGGGTCGTGGGTTGTTCCGACAATTACATAATGAGGACGTGAGTGCCGAGATTAGCTAAGGGGACGGACGGCCCTGGCTCGACCCGTAACGTTCCCTTAATCAAAACGTCACGCCGCCAAGGCGCCGCTTGGTTGGTGGCTCGGGGAGGTTCAAATAAACAGCAAACCAGAAGTCGCAACAACCCACCAAGTGCCCGGCTCAAGTCCACAAGTCAGTCTTTGGAAACTCTACCTTATTTATCAAAAACTCCGATGCTTGAGCCCCCCGGTCCCTCGTACCCCGGACGTTACACCGAGAATCATGGCTAGAACACCGGTGGAGGCGCCGATTCGTGACGATCATTCGCTTCGCTCTCTCTCGCCTTACCAAGCATGCCGGCAACCTTCCCGAGTAGGGTAGCTGAGGGAACGGGCCTCATGTTGAGTGTGATCATCGGATCCGTGATGAGACCCTCCTCGATGCGAGAGCGAGCTGTCGTTGGTGGACGGCACCCATGGGCTTTCTGCCATCCCAACTCCTGAATTCGACTTTCCAAGTTCGAGACCATCTAGAAATTCTTGCCTTGCCGCCCCCGCATCCCGTAAGGACATGCAGCAAGGTACGGTACCTGGTAAATTCTCCGTGGCGGAAGAGTCCTTGGCCTCCATCCCACATCCTGGCCCCTGTTTGCTCCGTGATGCAAATTGAGGCTCAGGAGGCGACTCCTCCGCAAAAGAAAAGCAGACTGACCACGATACTGAGAATAAAGACGTGCACCTCCCCCCCTCTCCCCCGATGTCCTCCTTGTTGTGATACCCATCCTCAGCTGTGCTGCCACCGCCCTACCTTTCTTGACATTCTCATTCACTCATTTCGTTTACTTTCTTTTACACCAAGCTTCCCTCTTTCACAACAGCCACAATGAAGGCCGCCACTATCGTTTCCTGCCTCGCCGCCCTGGCCAACGGTGCCGCCGTCAACCTGAGCAAGCGAGCTCAGCCCCTCGAGGTCAAGATCGAGCAGATCGGCAACAGCGAGCTGCGAGCCAGCATCACCAATACCGGAAGCACGCCCCTGAGGGTGCTCAAGACCGGCTCCATCCTTGACGGAACCCCTGTTGAGAAGGCCCAGATCTCCATGAGCTCGGTGGATGGCCGTAAGTAACCAAACGACTCAGTCACAGACACAGACAAGTCTAACGACACGTTATCAATAGCCAGCAGAGTCGCCTTCAGTGGCGTGCGCGTCTACGTCCACGACGCCGACCTCCCCGACACGGCCTTCCGCACCATCGACGCCGGCGAGGTCGTCCAAGTCCAGTGGGACCCCGCCGAGGTCCACGACCTGAGCGCCGGCGGCGAGTTCAACATCTCCAGCACGGGATCCCTTCGCTACGCCGAGGAGGGCAGCAACAAGATCGCCGGCCAGGTCGTCTTCGACTCGGGCGTCCTGACCACCAAGGTCGACGGCGTCCAGGCCGCCTCGGTCCACGCCGCCTTCCACACCGCCCAGAACGCCAAGCGCGTCGCCGTCCAGTCCGACTGCTCCGGCTCCCGCAAGACGGCCGTCACCAACGCCCTCTCCAAGGCCAAGACCCAGGCCGCCGCCGCCCAGTCGGCCGCCAACGCCGGCACCCGCCTGCAGCAGTACTTCCGCTCCACAGCGAGCAGCACCAAGACCACCGTCGCCGGCGTCTTCGGCAAGGTCTCGACCCTGCTGGGTAGCACCACCAGCGGCGCCAAGCTGTACTGCACCGACGTCGGCAAGTTCTGCAGCGACGGCGTCGTCGCGTACGCTCAGCCGGGCAGCAACGGGTACATCGTCGTCTGCGACTACTGGTTCCAGTTCCCGTCCTCCAGCTCCGCCTGCCACGCCGCCGACCAGCCGTACGTCCTGATCCACGAGGCCACCCACCTGAGCGAGGTCGCCGGCACCGACGACGTGTGCTACGGCTACGAGGGCTGCGTCGACTCGCTGAGCACCTCGCAGGCGCTGAACAACGCCGACTCGTTTGCGATGTACGCCAACGGCATCAAGGCCAGCTGCTAAGCGAGTGCCGGGACACATGTGGGAACATCATCTACCCTACATACCCTACCTACTACCAAGATTTCTTTGTACATCGTGGAGGCACGCAAAGCGTGCCAGTATCTATACCATCTTCAGGAAAGAACATATTTTAGTCTATAAAAACTACTCGAGACAGCTGCACCCCTCTTCAAGATTCAATGCTCTGGTGATGCTGGGCACGTGGGTGAGATTCTTGACAGTGGACTTTGCATTGAATTTTGAAAAGATCATCGTCGTGGAAAGATCATCGTTGCCACCACAATCTACTCAACCCAGAGCTGAAACAGGTCCCTGAACGCCAAGTTGCTTATTTGGAGACTTAATAGCCTATGGCCCAAGCTCAGGAACGCGGAAGAAGTTCCTTGCAACACCGTCTCCGACAAGGTAGGTCCATGTTGGCTGGCCGTGGAGTGCCCGATCGACGGAGAGTTCTTGTCAACTTGAGCCGAGAAGTTCTAAACTCGCCGCCGGTCTTGGCGTCTTGTACTCTACAAGTTGAGGGCACAGGCACGTCTGCCGCCAAAATTTCAGACTTGCAGGATCGGTTCTAGATTGGCGAGCTTCTGCTCGTCAGTGAGGCACATGCGTTTGTGTTCGAGGGCGCTGGACAATTCAGTGTAGGTTGCAACTACAGAACCCAGGAATCCATCGAAACGAAGCAACTCAAACAAGAAGTTACAAGCAATTGAAACAGAAGAAAAAGAAGAGTCGGTTGTGCTATGTTACTGGCCTGCTCCCCAGCACATTTAGGAGAGCTCGGGACCGTAGAACATCAGCAGACAATCACCAGTCTAGGGGAAGGTACAACGAGCATGTAGGATCGCTGTCATGCAGAGGCACTTTGCAACCTGACACGCGACTTCGTCTCCTTGTGCGGTCAAAGGCAGCACAACGATCATATCCAACTTGTAACCATCGTCACCTCTCCGGGATTCCAGGAACTCCGGTGGGTGACAGCGGTGAGGCGGCCCAACCCGCCGCCCCGGCCACCTAAACGGCGCCAACATATCTACTCGGACTCAAGAAGCAGGGGCAGGCGTAAAAAGCCTGATGCCAATATTATACAGGTCCCTTTTTTCCTTCTCAATCACTCTGACCGTGGAAGCTCGGCGACAGGGAAGCACGCAAATCTCGTTCTGTGGTCTATTCTTGGGATTCTCTTAACATGAATGGGGAAAGGTTGGGGGTTCATTCAACACCAGTGGTGTGGTTCTTTCATACGGATATGCGGCGCCATCCCACAACACCACGTTTGAAGAACCAGAAAACACCATTGTAATCTAATAATCACACGACGGAGACCTTGCATGGTGATGTGAATCGATTGTATTGAATCGTTCAAATCTAGGAAAGGGGGATAATCACTCGAGAGGGTCATGTACCCTTGCCGAGGGCCATCGGAGCCATATGGGGCGCTCGAGATGGTGGCTGAGAAGCGTGCTATCGTCAAATTATGCCTGTGCCCTCACACGAACCGCTCCAAGCAGAGCCTGGAACGCCCGGTCATCATCTTCTTCCACCTCTTTGCCGCGATTCACAAAGACGTCAGGATCCTCCTCACCGTCCGAGGGGACAGGTGTCGGATCACAGTTCCCAAATTCCACGTCCCCGTCACTTGAATTAGCCTCCATCCAAGGACTTGGGCACATGCCTTCCCAAAACACAATGTATCGATTGGGGGACAGGTTCGTGCCGATCTTGTTTGGTGAATTGAAAGTGCTGTCGTCGGCTGAATAGGCGAAGCGGAAGTCGACGAGGTTAGTGAGACTCTCCCGGATGCGGTCGAATACGGTCCCCCACGTGCCGGAGAAGATGAACACCTGGTCGTCGTCGCTTTCAAAGCCGTATGCACCATGAGGCAACTGCTCCCAGCCGTGCGTCCGGACGCCTCACTCCTTGGCGATGTCCTTAGTGCAGGAGATGTGGGAAGCGATATGGCACTTGCCCAGCCGTAGCGTCTGTAGCGACGTCTGTGCCAGGACCCAGTCGAAGTGGTCATGATGTGATATGACGAACTGGATGAGGTTCAGAGTGCGGAGGCACGGGAATACGAGCCCGCGCCCGTCAAAATAGCCAGGCATCGTACCCCAGTACTCGTCGAAGCCCAGCGTCAGGGTGGTGAGGTTGGCGGCGAACTGCGGCAGGATCTCGGTCTGCAGATGAGGCTCGAACTTCCAGCGCTCCTCGCTGTAGGCGTCGTGATCGGGGCCGTACTCCCGCCACTCCTCGACGACGTAGAGGTGCAGCTGAGTGATGTCTTTTATGCGTCCTTGGCGACGTCCGATGTCCACAGGCCGTCGACGGCGAGGTTTTGCAGGTATTCGAGTGTCAAGGCCCGGACCTTGGCAATGTCGTCGCCGCCAGCTGCCGCGCGCTCGCTGATGGCCTTCAAGACTGCGTTGAGGGTCCCCAGTCGCGTCTCGATTGGCTCAAAGTCGTCGTCATCATTACCGACGGCGTCCAGACCGCGACATCTGGTCCCGAAGAGGACATGCACCGCGCCAAGGTTGGACAGCTCACCTATGCGGTCGATCGCGTGACAGAAGCGCTGATAATAACCCTCTTCGTGCCTGCGTCCTCGTTTCGACGGGCTGCTTTGAATGACGACATGCTGGACGACATTGCGAATGGCCCAGGTGTCGAGATTTCTGTTCCACGATTTGAAGGCGTCGTCACCGTCATTCAGGTGGCCAAAATAAGGCTTTGGACTTTTGGCGGGAGGTTGTTCACGTCAATGACTTGGGGCTGTGAGGAAGGAGGAAGCACGGGAAAGGCATCAAGGAGAGATGAACCAACATACCTTATTATATGGCTACATCGCGGGCCCACTTGTCGCCTTGGCTGTTGTCCGGGGGTTCCAGGCAGCGATCGTAGGCTAAACTAAACGAAGGACTTAATGTGAACCAACAATGGTCCACGAATGTGTATCGGTGTATAGTAGACACTGACAATGTGGCTGGAATTGAGTTGACATGTGCGTTTTTTGGCCTCCACCGATGATGGTGGCGGAGGGGAAAAACAAAAAAGGTATCAGGTCATTGGGAACCAACAATGGCCCAGATTAAGACTCGCTCCTTGCCTTGTACCAGAAGGTCGTGATAGGCCTCTACTATCAACTAAAAGAGTAATAGAAACCGTCTAAAAGTCACAGCCCACAGACGTCAGAGCGGATAGGTTTTACAACGACTTCACATTTATGCCCAGAACGTTATTGTTGGTTTACCAGGGGTAAACACATCTCGCACGAGAGGTTTGTAAGTGAAGCAAAACACGTAGTTTCGTAT